>CAJNDS010002224.1:1232770-1360270 GCA_905221605.1 Symbiodinium natans
ACCCCCTAAAAGCGCCCTAACCTACTGAACCCCCTAAACCCCCTAGACCCCCTAAAAGCGCCCCTAAACCTACTAAACACCCCAAACCCCCTAGACCCCTAGACCGCCTAAACTTGGGATGTTCCCCCTTATACTAACAGTCCATAATAGGGTACTAAAGTCCCTTTAAGGACTGCTAGCATAAGGGGGAACATCTCAACCCTAAGCCCCTAAACGGCCCAGCAAAAGAAGCACGAAAATTCGGACCGGAGGATGCAGGTATGTGCTTAGGATTTCGGGCACGGGGTAAAGGGATTGAAACCCTAAACCCTGGACCCTACACCCTAAGCCCTAAACCCCAAACCCTAAACCCTAAACGCACCCCAAACCCCAAACCCTAGACCCTAATTACACCCTAAACCCTAAACCCCAAACCCTGAACCCTAAACCCGTTCAAGGCGCATGCTGCGGCGGCCTTCTACACTGGCGTAGACCCCAAACAGTGTGAGATTTTGGGGTTTAGGATTTAGGATTTAGCGTTACTTTTAAACATCCAGGAAACATTTCCGAGCACCTATCCTCCCTCGGTCCAACCTCCAGAGAGGAGTAATTCAGAATGCGCACGGGACCTAGGCATAAGCGACATCTGACACCTGCCGCGAAGCCAAACATCTTGGGATGTTTGGGACACCTCTTGACGTTTGCGGGTCCTGAACTGCGAGAGGGCGCACGAAGCCTAGGTCCCGGCGCACAGGATACACCAAAAAGGTCACCACACCTGAGAACCCCTAAGTGCAAGCACTGTGTGGGGAATGGAGGAGTGTTGGACTTTGAGTTCAGGGCCCCTTTTTGCGTTTAGGGTCCATAGGCTTCAGGATCTTTACCTGGAAGTGACCTCTGGGGTGGTAACCTGTAGGGTTTAGGGTGAACCCTGAAGAAGCTCTAAACTCTACTAAAGGTTACCACCCCAGAAATCACGCCCGCCAACTTTTCTGCAAAAGTGTGGATGGGAATGGCTCCTAAGCTGTCGCGACACGCAGTGAAGGAGCCAGGCCCTAGCGCGGGGCTGAGCCAGGTTTTCACAAGGAGAACACTTGGAGGTTCATGGATACTTAGGGTTTAGGGTTTAGTGTTTGGGTTTAGGGTTTAGGGTTTGGGGTTTGGGGTTTGGGGTTTGGGGTTTGGGGTTTGGGGTTTGGGGTTTGGGGTTTGCGGTTTGGGGTTTGGGGTTTGGGGTTTGGGGTTTGGGGTTATCGGGGTGCTTAGAAGCGCAATGATAAGTCAACTTATAACCTACATAGAGGACTTAGGGGACTTAGGGGGATCATAAGTACAGTAGTAATTGACGTTCTAAGTACCCTGAACCTCCAAGGAAGCCCAAACCCTCGCTTTGTAAGTAGGTCTCCGCCGAGCGCGGCATTTCTGCCTGATGTCAGACGAGCCTAAACTTGATTTTGCGGCGCCGGGTCGATCATCTAGAGGCCAAGATTGAAAAAGCCGGTGGAGCGTGCGAAGCAAAAAATCTTCATGCTTGAAAAATAGCCTTTAAAATTTTAAGCCTGCCAAAGCTGAGATGTGGTGGGGGAAGGGCAAGAACCTAGGCGCAGCACAAAACATGTCCCGTGTGCGGGTGCGCACGGAACATTGGCAAGCCCCAAAATTTTTAACCTCACACCGTAAACCCTAAACCCCAAACCCTAAAGCCCTAACCCGAAACCCTGACACTCTGGCTGCAGGCACAGCGTCTCTGCACCTTCGACAGCGACTGCCTGTCACAACTGACTGCCCTAGCCCTTCATGATTTAGGATCCGGGGTTTGGGGTTACGAGTTTGGGGTTAGAAACTCCACCCCTAGCCCTGAATCCCTCCACCCCTAAGCCCTGAATTCTATGCCCACACCCCTACACCCTCAACCCATGAACCCCTGGAGTATCCCATAGGTGGCTGAGAGCATAAGGTGGGTGACACAAAGGTTCTGAAGTGAGGCTTTGGGATTCCGAGGCTTAGGGGGCCTTGGGGTGTTTTGGGTTTAGGGAGCTTAGGGGTTTTGGGGTTTTTGAGGGATTTAGGGGGCTTAGGGGGCTTAGGGGGCTTAGGGTTTAAGGGGTAGAAGGGTTTTGGGGGGTTTGGGGGAATTGGGAGGGGTTCAGACTTCCCGAAACGGACTCCGGGTCCGGCCTGAACTCAACCAGGGGCCCTTGCGCCGCCATCACATCCTCTACCTCGCCGGGTCTGGAGCTGTAGACCCTCAAACCCTAAGCCCTAAAACCCTAAAACCCTAAACCCTAGCCCTAAAAACCGTAAACCCTAAACCCTAAACCCTAAACCCTAAACCCTAAACCCTAAACCCTAAACCCTAAACCCTAAACCCTAAACCCTAAACCCTAAACCCTAAACCCTAAACCGAAACCCGAACGGGTTCAGGCTTCGAGGGCAGCTTGAAGGTTATTAGTTTTGAGGCGTTTGTTAGCCTTGAGGTGTTTCGGGTTTAGGGTTTAGGGTTTAGGGTTTAGGGTTTCGGGTTTCGGGTTTCGGGTTTCGGGTTTAGGGTTTAGGGTTTAGGTCTTCAGGCTTCAGGGCTCCAGGAGATTGGGATTCAGGATTTCGGGCCCGAACTTTTTCAAAGGTGTGGGGCTTTGGGGCTTTGGGAGGTTTTGGGGTTTTAGGGGTTTGGGGGTTTAGAGTTTGGTGTTCCAAAGCTTCTCAGAGGCGCGCCAGGCCAAAGCCGCGCCCTAACACTCCCAGACCAGCTAAACCCTAAACCCCAAACACCTAAGCCCCTCAGCGCTGAGGTGGATTTGAGGCTTCATGTCGCATTCAGGCTTTATGGTTGAGGGTTCGGGGTTCTGGGTTTAGGGTTTAGGGTTAGGGTTCAGAATTTCAAGGTCCCTAAGCCCTACACCCTAAGCCCTAAACCGACATCCCCAATCAGATCACTTACGTTTGAACCAAACCCTAAACCCCAAAACCTAAACCCCAAACCCCAAACCCTAAACCCCAAACCCTACAAACCCCAAACCCTGAACCCCAAACCCTAAACCCCAAACCCCAAATCCTAAACCCTAAACCCCAAACCCTAAACCCCAAACCCTAAACCCCAAACCCTAAACCCCAAACCCCAAACCCTAAACCCTAAACCCCAAACCCTAAACCCCGAACCCTAAACCCCAAACCCTAAACCCCAAACCCCAAACCCTAAACCCTAAACCCCAAACCCCAAACCCTCACCTCACCTGGCGTCGGCAAGCCAGCTCCAGCTTGCTCTGCATCTTGGCCTGCACATTGGGATTTAGGGTTTAGGGTTTAGGGTTTGGGGTTTAGGGTTTAGGGTTTAGGGTTTAGGGGTTTAGGGTTTAGGGTTTAGGGTTCAGGAAAGTGCGAGTGTGGGCGAGCAAACTGGGTCGGACTGCGCCATCGAGGCTGAGGACTTCCCCCCCCCCACAGTAGGGGGGGGCGGTTTAGGGTTTCGGGTTTCGGGTTTAGGGTTTCGGGTTTAGGGTTTAGGGTTTAGGGTTTAGGGCTTAGGGTTTAGGGTTTAGGGTTTAGGGCCCCGATACCCCCATCAGGCTGCGGAGGCCTCCAGCTGGCAGAGGCCTCTCTGTGAGGACTCGACCTGAGTCATCACTTGAAGGTTCATGGTACGTACTAATAAGGTTTAGGGTTTAGGGTTTAGGGTTTAGGGTTTAGGGTTTAGGGTTTAGGGTTTAGGGTTTAGGGTTTAGGGTTTAGGGTTTAGGGTTTAGGGTTTAGGGTTTAGGGTTTAGGGTTTAGGGTTCAGGATAACTGTACTTATAACCCAAATTATAACCATACTAGGGCACTTAAGGGGCTTATAAGTGGGCTTAGAAGAACAGTCATCATAGCTCAATAAGTACCATGAACCTCCAAGCACGGCTGGCAAGGGGATCTTCTGCAGGTTTGCTAGCGTTGCAGGGGTTTGCGGTTCAGGGTTTAAAGTTTGGGGTTTGGGGTTTAGGGTTTAGGGTGCCTGGGTTTCGGGATTCGGATTTGCGTAAGGGTTTAGGGTCTAGGGAGGCTTAGGGGGTTTGGGGTTCAAAATTTTAGGGTGTCACGGTTTCGGGCAGCCCTCATTAGGGCTTTGGCTTCTTTTTTGTAACGTGGCTGCGTTTAGGGTTTTTGGGGTTTGGGGTTTAGGGTTTACGTTCAGGGCTTTTATGTACCCTAAACCCTAAACCCCAAACCCTAAACCCTAAACCCTAAACCCTATCCCTTAGAGACTTCTCGGATCTCGGGCTTAGGATTTTGGGCCCTGAGTTTGTTTGTTTCGCGTTTGCGGGTGTTGCTTTTGAAGTCCCTCTTGTCACTTCTGAGGTTGCTAAGGTTGCTACCGAAAACCCTAAACCCTAAACCCTAAACCCTAAACCCTAAACCCTAAACCCTAAACCCTAAACCCTAAACCCTAAACCCTAAACCCTAAACCCTAAACCCTAAACCCTAAACCCTAAACCCTGACTGCTTCTCATGGTGTTCAGGGCATTAAGACAGCGGAGTGGCTATTCGCCGGTGGGAGTTAGGGTTGGGGGTTTAAGGTTTAGACCCTAAACCCTACACCTTAAAGTTTAGGGTTTTGAGTTGGGAAGCTATGATCGCAAGGGACTTGAAATGCTAAAAGCGACCTTTTCGCAGCCTTGAAACCCCGAATGGTCTTGGGGTGGGGGGGGGGGGGCGTTAATCAGAATGGACATCTAGCAGCAGTTTATGTGACTAAGTTGGGGCGATCATATTCGCACAATTGTGCGGCTCCCTTCGTCCTACATACTAACCCCAAAAACACAAACCCAAGACCCTAAACCTTAAACCCTAAACCCTAAACCCCTAAACCCTAAACCCCTAAACCCCTAAACCTTAAACCCCAAAGCCCTACACCCTAAAGCCTAAACCCTAAACCCCTAAACCCCTAAGCCCCTAAACCCCTAAGCCCCTAAACCCCTAAACCCTAAACCCCAAACCCCTAAATCCCTAAACCCCTCAACCCCTAAACCCTAAACCACGCATTCCCCCAAGCTCCGAGGCTCTGGCGGCCGTTCGAAGGTTGAGGATCTCGGACCTGGTTTAGGGTTAAGGGTTTAGGGTTTAGGGCTTAGGGCTTAGGGCTTAGGGTTTAAGGTTTAGGCTTAGGGTTTAGGGTTTAGGGACCTGCGACATGTTGCGGGGTTCTAGGGCTTAGAACTTCGGGCTGAGGGCTTTCGGCTTAGGGTTTAGGGTTTAGGGCTTAGGGCTTAGGGTTGAGGGGTTGAGGGTTCAGGGTTTAGGGTTTAGGGTCTAGGGCTTAGGGTTTAGGGTTTAGGGTTTAGGGTTCAGGGTGTCGGGTTTCGGGTTGTAGGGCTTCCAAAATTCTACGTTTAGGCGCCTTTGGTCGCTGGGGGGTTCCGGTTTAGGGTTTGGGGTTTAGCCGTTTAGGGTTTGTCCCCTGAGGCCTCAATCCCCTGAATCGAGAAACTCAACTCAAACCCCGAATGGAAAATCCCAGATGCCATGAAGCCCCATAAACCCAAGACCCTAAACCCCCCGAAGCCCCGCGTAAAACCTAAACCCTAAACCCTAAACCCCAAACCCTAAACCCTAAACCCTACACGGTAGACCCCAAACCCTAAACCCTAAACCCCCAGCCCTAAACCCTAAACCCCAAACCCTAAACCCTAAACCCTAAGCAGCCCACGGCTGAGACGCGGGCTCCACATCCCCCACCGGAGCTCTCCAGGCGGAGGCCTCTTGCTTGGCTTGAAGCAAGGTTTGGGGTTTGGGGTTTGGGGTTTAGGGTTTAGGGCTTAGGGTTTAGGGTTTAGGGTTTAGGGTTTAGGGTTTAGGGTTTGGGGTTTGGGGTTTGGGGTTCAGGGGTTCAGGGGTTCAGGGGTTCAGGGTTTAGGGAATCAGGGTTTTGGGTTTCGGGTTTATGATTGATAAGAAATAGTACTAAGGGGAAACTAGGTCGCTATGGGTCAAATTCAGTGAGGGTAGAGCAAGGGTGTCATCAGGCTTGTAATTCGGGCGTTGGGGCTGTATATTCGGGGTGTTTGAGTAGGGCTTTCGGGTCAAAGTGTTCCATCAGTGCCTTTGGCCTTCAGGAGCTTGGGTTTTGGTGAAAAGGGGGGCTTAGGGCTTCAGGATTTAAGGGTTTTGGGGGTTGGGGGTTTGGGAGTTTGCAAAGCGGGCCGAAGTTCGATAAGACAACCTCCTGTGAATCGACGGGAAATCTTGACACATGAGCGCTTAGGGCTTCGGGCGCTTAGGATGTACGGCTTAGGGGGAGCCTGAAACCCTAAACCCTAACCCTAAACCCTAATCCAAAAACCTAAACCCTAAACCCCATAAGCCCTTGTCTGAAGCCTGGCCGGCGCAGCTGCCGAAAGCAGGCGTGCTCGGCGCATTTCCTGCCGAGAAATATCCAGCCCCCCAAGAAGTTGAGGGTTCAGGGCTTCAAGGGCTTTTAGGGGTTAAGGGTCAGGTTCCCTTTAGGGTTTAGGGTTTAGGGTTTCGGGTTTAGGGCTTAGGGTTTAGGGTTTAGGGTTTAGGGTTTAGGGTTTTTGAAGTTTCGGGGTCAGGGTTTCCGGTCTCGGGCTTAAGGTTTAGGGTTCGGGGGGAATCGGTTATCTTGAGGCATGTCGGGCCCACGCCCCCCCCCCCCCCCCCCCCAAAAAAACCCAAACCTCAAACCCTAAACCAAAATCCCTAAACCCTAAACCCCAAACACCTAAACCCTAAACCCTAAACCCCAAACCCTAAACACCTAAACCCTAAACCCTAAGAGGGGGCCATTGGCTCCACCGGGGGGCTGGGGCTTCGGGGGGTCCGTGTGATAAACACTTCAGGTTTAAGGTTTAGGGTGTAGGGTTTGGGCTTTAAGGTTTCCCCCCCTTTCAACATAATATATATATATACATACATATATACATAAACACCCTTGACCCTGACCGAGTATTTAGATCCACTCCTTGACATCGATCACACTCCATGCAAACTTGTCGAGGACATCCAGCTGGCCACATGGAAGACTTTCCCCCGCAAAGAGGGAGTCCCGCGAACAAACCCCACCCCCCAACATGCCAAAAACCTCTATATATGCGGGGGGATTCCGACACTAGGGGGGGGGGGGGGGGGTGGTACCTTCTTGGGGTCCTTGTAACAAGGAGAGCCTACGATTTTGGGGGGTCTATATTGGGGCGTCCCCTATTTTCGTAAGACGTATATGTAAAGCTTAGCTTAGGGGTTGAAGGTTTTTAGGGTTCATGTCCTAGGGTTCAGGGACTGCAGGAACCCCAAACTGAACTAATCAACAGATGGTACCCACTATATTTAGGCACTTTCCAACTACTGCTAATTGTAAACTGTTCCTATGGTTCCCACCCTAAACCCTCCGGCCCCTTGTTGAAAACAAAGAAGAAAAAACATCACGCAACCGCCACCCGCAACCCTCAAACACACCTTCCAAGCGCAGCATCCGGAAAGTCAGAGGCTGGCAGCTGCCATAGCTCTTCCCAGTCTTGCAAAGTTTGGATTCGAGGGTTGAGGGCTTAGGGTTTAGGGTTTCGGTTTAGGGTTTAGGGTTATAGGGTTTCGGGTTTAGGGTTGAGGGTTGAGAGCTGGGAGTTTAGGGTTTAAGGTTTGCATTTTTTAGGGCTTAGAGTTCGGGGTTTAGGGGCTGAGGCTTCAGGGCTTGGGGAATTTGGTCCCCGATATCCTCCCTGAAAGGGTTCCATACTGGGGATATTGAGGACGTATTTCCGTGCTCAAGCCAGTTGTGGGGGTGTCTAAAGTGCAGGGTCTGTTGGGAAAGATGTGTTGCGGCCCGGCTGTTCAGCTGGTAAGGCGGTCAAGCATGGAAGCAGCAGTGCGATTGCAGGGATTAGGGGCTTCGGGTTCATCAAACCCAACAACCCAAAACCCTAAGTTAAGGCAATGGACAATCCAGAGAGCCGTGGAAGCCCACCCCCGAAATGGCCTGGAGGGGCACCAGAAAGCAAAACTTTCCCTCAAAGGGTTCAGGGTTTAGGATTTAGGTAGGGCTTAGGGTTCAGGGAGGGTTGTCTGATCCCCTTGTACTAACAATCCTTAATAGCGATTATAATAGGGGGGGGGGGTACTATAATCCCTATTAAGGACTGTTGTATAAGGGGGAACATCCCAAGTGTTTGGAGTTTATGGTTTAGGGTCTAGGGCGAGCTTTCTTTTTCGGGTGCCCAAGAAGGGCAATCAGTTCAGAGAATCCTCCACACATATGGGTAGTTCTCTAAATGAGGGTCCCTTTTGGGGTCCTTTTGGGTCCCTATATAGTAGGACACCTTATGAAGTAGGTGCAGCAGGGAGCCTAATTTAGCGAACTACCCTTTTGTCAGTCTCTCCCTTTCCCCATACACTGGACAAGTAGGTTTAGGCGAAGGGCTGAGGGGATTTTAGGGTTTTAGGGTTTAAGGTTGAGGGCGTTTACAGTTCATACCGATGCAAAACCATGCAAGAAGCGTCTGGAAAAAGGAGGTCCCGAAAACACTGCGCCCCCCGGTGTTTTCGGCATGCTACACACATGAAACACTGTAAATACCGATGTAATTAATTGGGGAACCTCCAAGTAGGGTATAATAGCCCGTCCTGGTAACTGGCTCCAGGAGCTCCCAATGCAATTAAGATGGCAAGCGTTGGGGCTTAAGGCTTCGGCATTAGGGCTTTGACTGAAGGGATGCCGAAGCCTGAAACCACCTAAACCCCAACGGCTTAGGGTTTAGGACTTTGGGTTTAGGGTTTCGGGCTTCGGGCTTCGGGTTTAGAAAGACCCCTACCCCGCAAAGTACTCAAACAACGCTTTTGGCTGCGGCGTTGCGCAGTGGGTCCGTCACCTCATCCCAATGGGGGCGAAAGGCCTCAGCCAAAGGCGTATTCGGGTTTAGAGTTTAGGGTTTAGGGTTTAGGGTTTAGGGTTTAGGGTTTAGGGTTTAGGGTATTAGGGTTTAGGGTTCTTTTCTTTGGTTTTCCCATCTGGACTGATGCTTGAAGCATATATATATATATACACACACGCACACGCATACACCACCCTAAAAGCCTTGCCAAGTCCCGAAATCAAAATATGCTAAGCCCCCGATCTGGCTAAACCCTAAACCCTAAACCACAAGCCCTGGACCTGAGCTGCTTGGCAGACTTAGAACTGGGGTTACCCTGGGGTTACAAGTACACCCTAAACCCTAAACCCTTGTAGGTTATAAGTAGACTTAGAACTGGGGTTACAAGTACCGGGGTTACAAGTACCCACAAACCTCAAAGTAACCCCTCATGACACGGGATCCTCGAGCTAAAATTCAGGATTGCGACTTGGAGGTTTTCGTGTTGGGTAGGGTGGGTGTCGTCGCACATGCAGGGGGGGGGGTGACAAGTACAGTGCCCGTCGGCCCCTGGTCAAGAAGTTCACCAACATGTAGGTTTTGGTTTGGGGAACCATTCGCAACCATGGTCTCTGAAGTAGTCTGCGGCCTGGTCTCTCCAATAAGGCCCCTTCTATGTAGGGTACCCAGTTTCAACTATGCCCCATTTTCAAGCGGCTGAGATCTACACCGCACCGCCTACGCGTTGGAGTTCTTGGTCGGCCGCTAGCTATACATACATATATATATATATATATATATATACACACATGTATATATATATATATATGTTGTAAGTATACACATCTACAAAACATTCTATCTATATATATATATATATACACATACACATATGTACATTTGTAGATATACATAAACCATCCCTGAGGAAACAGAGCTCCCCAAGTCCTGAACCCCTCAACCCTGAGCACTAGGTTTCCGGACGTTGTACACGCGCGTGCGGTTGTTGGCGAACCACTCGTCGTCCTGGCAGTTCGTGCTTTCGGGTTTAGGTGTTCGGGACTAGGGGTCCTTACAGCTTAGGGCCCTGGAACACCGAAACACTGTAAAGTTGGGGGTTGAGTTGCTTGTTCCGTTGCTTTACCCAATTCCCGAAGCACTCTAGAGCTCTCAACCCACAGAAGCCCTAGAACGCTAAACCCTAAACTGAAGGTTACTGCCCTACAAGCAACCCCCTATTAAACCCTAAGCCCGAAGCCCTAAACCCCAAATCCTAAACCCTAAACCCTAAACGCTAAACCCTACAACCCTAAACCCTAAACCCTGAACCCTGAAAACCCCAAGGGGTCCCGCTCGCTGTGGAACTGCCGCAGCCAGCGTTCAAAGGCTTCTTCACTGGTGCCATTCGCCGCAGCCTCCGGCTGGGTTTGCAATGGTCAGGGGCTTAGGGTTTAGGGTTTAGGGTTTAGGGTTTAGGGTTTAGGGCTTAGGGTTTTGGGTTCAAGGTTTAGTGTTTAGGGCTTGGGGCTTAGGCTTTGGGCGGGCTAACTGCCCGAGATACAAGGGCCCCTACTATCATCGGCACCCAAGAAGACCCTAAACCCTTGTCACTAAACTACGGAAAGTACCTCCGAGGGAAGTCTAGTGCATTAAGGGAATGACAGCTTTGACCATACAGGCGCACGCAACTTCCCCTACCCTAAAACCTAAACCCTACAACAACTCGGAACTCTGCAAGATCTTCAGGCCTTGAATGAAGCTCCGCCACAAACGAAATCAAAGCCGAGCCTTTATAACCCTAAACCCTAAACCCGAAACCCTAAACAAAATGAACTGCCCGCCCGGGGTAGGGCTCACAGGGCTCATATGTGCTATAGGGTCAACTATTCCCTAGACCCTAAACCCTAAACCCTAAACCCTAAACCCTAAACCTCTGCGTACTAGGGGTTTTGCCGGGTTGAGGCCCGAACCCACCCCAAAACCCCCCAGGCGCAGCTCGAAGAGCCTCCACCATCGAGCTCCGCACAAGTTCGTAGAAAGGGCGGTTGCGGGCCTGCAGGGTTTTGGGTTTTGGGTTTTGGGTTTAGGGTTTAGGGCTTAGGGCCTGGGTATAGGGCTTAGGGTATAGGGTTTAGGGGCTTAGGGCTAGGGGCTTAGGGCTTAGGGCTTTTAGGGCTTAGGGCTTAGGGGAAAGCCCTATCAAAAATCCCTTGTTGCAGTCCCAGACCCCCAAAAACCCCAAACTCTGAACCCGAATCCGAAACCCCATCCCACTCAAGGCGTTCAGGCTTTAGCCTTGTGGATAAGAGCAGGGTAGGTTTTAGGGTTTAGGGTTTAGGGCTCAGGCTTCGGCCTAAGCCCTGAGCCAAAACAAACACGCCAAGCACTCAACCCGAAGCCTCATAAAAATGCCAAACCTTGAATCCGCGAGCCGAACCCTCCTAAAACCTACAAAACCCTAAAACCCTAAAACCCTAAAACCCTTAAACCCTTAAACCCTTAAACCCTTAAACCCTTAAACCCTTAAACCCTTAAACCCTAAACCCCTAAACCCTAAACCCTAAACCCCTAACCCCTACCGCCAGACCGCTGCCTCGGCGTCCTCCACTTCTGGGAGCTCCTCCTCGCTTGTTTGGGCGGATCTCTGGGTGTTGATCAGATTGAAGTTTAGGGTTTCGGGTTTAGGGTTTAGGGTGAAGGGTGAAGGGCTTAGGGTTTAGGGTCTCGGCTTTCGGGTGAAGGGTTTCGAGTTGCAGGAGGCTAGTGTCGGGTTGAGGGCCGCTTGCCCGCGGCCCAAAAACCCAAAACGCACAGCTCTCAGGGTTCAGGGTGTAGGGTTTCGGGGGTTTAGGGGGTTTGGGGTTTGGGGTTTGGGTTTGGGGTTTGGGGTTTGGGGTTTGGGGTTTGGGGTTTGGGGTTTGGGGTTTGGGGTTTAGGGTTTAGGGTTTGGGGTTTGGGGTTTGGGGTTTGGGGTTTGGGGTTTGGGGTTGGGGTTTGGGGTTGGGGGTTGGGGGTTTGGGGTTTGGGGTTTGCGGTTTGGGGTTTGGGGTTTGGGGTTTGGGGTTTGGGGTTTGGGGTTTGGGGTTTGGGGTTTGGGGTTTGGGGTTTGGGGTTTGGGGGTTGGGGTTTGGGGTTTGGGGTTTGGGGTTTGGGGTTTGGGGTTTGGGGGTTTGGGGTTTGGGGTTTGGGGTTTGGGGTTTGGGGTTTGGGGTTTGGGGTTTGGGGTTTGGGGTTTGGGGTTTGGGGTTTGGGGTTTGGGGTGTGAAGTTTAGGGTTTAGGGGTTTGAAGGGCCCTGAAATACCCTTGCCCTTTTGGGGAGACTTGTTTTGGCCGCTCCATTCAACACCGCAAGTTGTCAAACGCCAAGACCCTTAAACCCTAACGTTGAACCTGAAAAGTTTGGGGTTTAGGCGGTTTCGGGTTCAGGGTTAGGGGGATAACTCGAAAATCCTAAGCAACCCCGATGGAATAAACAAAAAAAACTAATTTCAGACATGCCTGAGAACCATAATTCTCATCTTCCCAGAATGGCAATACAAACCAAAAAAAGCAAGACCTACTTGGAGGTTCATGGTTACTTATAACAAAAGACATAAATCTACTTATATCCTACTTAGGGGACTTGGGGGGCTTATAAGTACAGTTTGTAATTGGGGTTATAAGTACCCATGAACCTCCAAGTACTTCCAGGAAAACTCTGCAAAAACCCTCGACCCTACACCGCAAACCCCAAACCCCAAACCCCAAACCCCAAACCCTAAACCCTAAACCCCAAACCCTAAACCCTAAACCCTAAACCCCAAACCCTAAACCCTAAACCCCAGACACGAAGCGGCGCCTCGGCCACAGGAGCTGATGACGCCGCCACGCCCGTCGCCCCGGCCACGCCCGCCGCGCCCGCTGCGCCCGGTGCGGAGAGGTGGTCGTAGAATGGCATGTCCTAGAGGAATTTAGGGTTTAGGGTTTGGGGTTTGGGGTTTAGGGTTTGGGGTTTGGGGTTTAGGGTTTGGGGTTTAGGGTTTGGGGTTTTGGGCTTGGAGTTCGGATGTACCGCCCCCTCCACAGGCCCCAAAAAAAGCCCGAAACCCCAAGCCACAGAACCCTGAACCCCAACACCCCAAAATCCACAAAATCCACAAAATCCCCAAAATCCCCAAAATCCCCAAAATCCCCAAAATCCCCAAAATCCCCAAAATCCCCAAAATCCGCAAAATCCCCAAAATCCCCAAAATCCCAAGCCAAAACACCAAAACCCACACCCTAAACCCTAAACCCTCAAACCCTCAACAGGCTGCGCATGGCTCCTGACTGAAAAACTCTGCCGGAGGCTCCTGCCGCAGGGGTTTAGGGTTTAGGGTCTAGGGTTTAGGGCTTAGGGCTTAGGGTTTCGGGCTTGGGGTTTAGGGCTTAGGGTTCAGGGTTTAGGGTTTAGGGTTGCACCAGGGATCGAGCCGTGTAGAAACGCCACCCTTGAACCTCACACCCCCCCCCACCCCAAACCCTAAACCCTAAACCCTGGACCCTGAACCCTAAGCCCTAAATCCTAAACCTTTACAGAGTTCCCGACCCTGAATCCTAAAACCCTCAACCCTAAACCCTAAACCTTACAACCCTACACCCTAAGCCCTAAACCCTAAATCCTATGCCCTAAACCCTAAACCCTAAATCCTAAACCCTAAACCCTAAACCCTACAATCCGGCCTGCAGGTCCGTCATCGCCGCCTCAAACTCTCGTGCCGCAGCCTGCGAGGCACTGAGCCCAACAGGGTTTAGGGTTTAAGGTTTAGGGTTTAGGGTTTAGGGTTTAGGGTTTAGTCTAGGGTTTAGGGTTTAGGGTTTAGGGTTTAGGGCCTAGGGTTCAGGATTTAGGGTTTAGGGTTTGGGGGTTTAGGGTGTTGGGTTTACGGTTTAAGGCTTAGGGTCTACGGTTCAAGGCTTGGAGGTTTAGGGTTTAGCGTTTAAGGTTTTAGGGGTTTTGGTTTTACATAGGGTTTGGTTCAGGGCTTAGGGTTTAGGGTTTGGGGGTTCAGGGTTTGGGGTTTTAAAGCTCAGGGTTAAGGGTGTAGGATTCAGGGTTTAACCCAGTTTCGTCCAAAGCGGGGGTGATGTTCATAAGGGCTTGGCGGCTTTTAAGACTCCGATGCTAAGTCCCCCGAAGCCCAAAAAGCAGGAATCGCGTCAAGTAGAAGAACCCCGCTTCCCAAAGTTAGGGTTCCTCCCTGTACATAGACGCTAAGCCCTAAACCCTAAACCCTAAACCCTACACCCCAAACCCAATTTTTGACTTCAAAATAGGTTCCGGCTTGAGTTCCACACTGTAGGGTTTAGGGTTTAGGCTTTAGGCTTTAGGCTTTAGGGTTAGGGTTTAGGGTTTAGGGTTCAGGGTTCAGGGTTCAGGGTCTAGGGTTCAGGCTGGTTCATAAGGATTTCGAGCTTGGGGCATTTTGGGGCTCGAGTTGTAGGGCATTGTAGGGCCAACCTTCAAACTTGCCCCTCAAGTCCGAAGCCTCAAGCCCCAACGCCCTCAACTCAAAAACCCAAAACCCCAATACTTACCCTAAACCCGAAACCCGAAACCCTCAACCCTAAACCCCAAACGGCAATGCCCGAACCCCCCCCCGCCCCCAACCATATTATCATAAGGGTACCCCCTTTTTGGGGTTTAGGGTTTAGGGTTTCCCGGCTGCTGGGACTCCCGCTGGCTCTTTCCCCTAGACAACAGTCACTCAACGTGAGTCTCCCCGTTCAAGAGCGTGTCCGCGTAATTCCAGTCTGCCGGCCTTTCCTCTTCCCTTCTCGTCCTCGCCCTCAACTTTGCCCTTTTTCCCTTTGGCAGATCCCTTGTCCCCGGAGCCTTTTGCTTCGTCCTGCGTCACCATCATGCTCCCACTTGACATAATTGTTTTAGTGTTAATTAAGGGTTTAGGGTTTAGGGTATAGGGTATAGTTAGAGTTTAGGGTTTAAGGTTTAGGGTTTAGGGTTTACGATTTAAAGGGAACCTAGAACCAAAAAAAGGGGGGAAAGGGTACCACTGGGCTACCAAGAAATTAGAAACCCTTAACCCCAAACCCTAAACCCTAAACCCTGAACCCTAAACCCTGAATCCTAAACCCTGAACCCTATACCCTAAACCCTAAACCCTAAACCCTAAACTTGAAACTGCCCCGAATGGCGGCCTTGGCAGCTTGGCGCGTCCAGGCCGAGAGAGACTTCACGCGGTTCGCCAGGCCTTCGCCGCAGACCCCCACAACCCTAAGCTCTGCAGTGAAGGGTTTAGGGTTTAGGGTTTAGGGTTTAGGGTTTAGGGTTTAGGGTTTAGGGTTTAGGGTTTAGGGTGTAGGGTTTAGGGTTTAGGGTGTAGGGTTTAGGGTTTAGGGTTCAGGGTTCAGGGTTTAGGGTTCAGGGTTCAGGGTTCAGGGTTTAGGGTTTAGGGTTTAGGGTTTAGGGTTTAGGGTTTAGGGTTTAGGGTTTAGGGTTTAGGGTTTATAGATAGGGTTTATGGGGGCTATAGGGCTTATAGGGTCTATCGGGTTTATAGGGTTTATAAGGTTTATTGGGTTTATAGGGTTTTTAGGGTTTTTAGGGTTTAGGGCTTAGGGGTCAGCAGGCGAGTCATCAGGGCAGGCCCTTCGCAGTGCTTCGGGTCTTTGGATGTTGGGCTTTGGAGAACAGGTTTTCCCCTAAACCCTAAACCCTAAACCCTAAACCCTAAACCCTAAACCCTAAACCCTAAACCCTAAACCCTCTACGCGCCACAAAAAAAGCACAAAAACGAACCCCCCAATCCTGCATTCTGAGCCCTGAAACCTTCAGGCATAGGTTCCTAACCCTGAACCATACATGCTACACCCTACACCCTAAACCCTGAACGCCCTTAACCCTAGACCCCCTAAACCCCAAACCCCCTAAACCCTAAACCCCGAAACCCTAAATCCTAAACCCTAAACTTCCTAAACCCCCTAAACCCCCTAAACCCCCTAAACCCCCTAAACCCCCTAAACCCCCTAAACCCCCTAAACCCCCTAACCCACTTCTAACCCCTAAAACACCCTAAAAACCCCCTAAACCCCTAAACCCCTAAACCCCTAAACCCCCTAAACCCCCTAAACCCCCGAAACCGCTTAAACCCCTCAACCCCCTAAAAACCCTAAAACCCCTAAACCCCCTAAACCCCCTAAACCCCCTAAACCCCCTAAACCCCCTAAACCCCCTAAACCCCCTAAACCCCCTAAACCCCCTAAACCCCCTAAACCCCAACCCCCAAAACTCGTGGCCTTGGAACTGAAAAAACCCTAAACCTCTAAACCCCCTAAACCCCCGAAACCCCCTAAACCCGGGTTGAGGCTTCAAGGCGGTTTAGGGTTGAGGGTTGAGGGTTTAGGGTTTAGGGTTTAGGGTTTGGGGTTTAGGGTTTGGGGTTTAGGGTTTGGGGTTTGGGGTTTGGGGTTGGGGGTTTGGGGGTTGGGGTTTAAGGCTTAGGCTTCAAGGCTTCCAGGGCTCAGGGTTTAGGGCTTTGAGCTTAGGGATCGAACTTAAGGAGACTTAGAGAGGACAATGGGTGATTCGGGGACACCAGGCGGGGGGAGCACCCCAGGCATCACCTGGACCCCTAAGATCTCGGTTCCCTCCTTGGAGGTTCATGGGTACTTATAACCACAATTATACGTATACTTATAACCTACTTAGGGGACTTAGGGGGCTTATAAGTACAGTTATAATTGGGGTTATAAGTACCCTGAGCCTCCAAGTAATCTTCCCCAGTGAGGGGGCGTGCTCCCGGGTTCGCGCTGCTACGTGCGCTGCGTTTGCTCGGGTGCTCGGTGCTGCGCGTGTCCTACCGGCGCCCGGCTCCCTGCCACCTTCTTTTTTCTCTTCTTCTCCTCCTTCTTTTCGCCGGGTTTTCCTCCCTTCACCTAAATCCCAATGCCGAAAGAAAATCCTAAGCTCCTAAACCCCGAAACCCTGCTATCCTAAACCCTAAAAACCGCCTTGAAGCCTCAACCCTAAGCCCCAAAGCTGAAAAACCGTAATCTCCTAAACTCTTAAACACGACACTCCTAAACCCTAAACGTCTAAACGCCCAAACTCCTAGACCCTAAACTCCGAGACCAAACCCTGAACTGACAAACGTAAACAGCCCTAAGCCCTAAGCCCTAAGCCCTAAGCCCTAAACCCTAAACCCTAACCCTAAACCCTAAACCCTAAACCCTAAACTGCTAAGCCCTAAGACCCCTAAGCTCCCAAAGCCCGTAAAAACCCTTTAAACCTCCCAAATTCGAACCTCTCCCTAAACCCCTACACCCCCATGAACTCCCTAAACCCTAAACCCCTACAAACCCTGTAAACCCCACCTACAAGCCCTAAACCTTAAACCCTAAACCCTAAAAACCTAAAACCCTAAAACCTAAACCCTAAACCTTAAACCCAAAAAACCTAAAACCCTAAACCTTAAACCCTAAACCCTAAAACCCTAAAACCCTAAACTAAAACCTAACAACCCCTGGACCCTGCAGGCCCTAAACCTGCACCGCCTCCGCTGGGCGTGGTTCGGCTGTCCGGCTGCTTCCTGAGGCCCGAACCCCTGCTTGGAGGTTCATAAGACCGTAACCCTAAACGCTAACCCTAAACCTAAACCCTAAACCGTAACTGCACTTATCGCCATATTCGGGTAATTAAGGGGCTCATAAGCGGATTCTAAGTGCAGCTACAAGTGGTTGTTAAGTACTACGAACCTCCAAGTAAGCTCCCTTTTGGGGTTTAAGGGCTTTAGCGTTGAAGGCTTCAAGGCTTTAGGGCTTTAGGGCCTTAGGGCTTTAGGGCTCTACGGCTTACAGAGTTTAGGGTTGAGGGTTTAGGGTTTAGGGCTTAGGGCTTAGGGCTTAGGGCTTAGGGCTTAGGGCTTAGGGCTTAGGGCTTAGGGCTTAGGGCTTAGGGTGAGGGGGACAGTCGGTGTTTAGGGTTTAATCGGATCGGGGGTTCGGATTGAGGGTTTTAGGGTTTTGGGGGTTTGGAGGTTTAAGGGTTTGAGGGTTGAGGGTTGAGGGTTTCAGGGTTCAAGGGTCTTAAGGTTGAGGGTTTTGGGGTTTTAGGGTTTTGGGAGTTTAGGGTTTTGGGAGTTTAGGGTTTGAGGGTTTGAGGGTTTGAGGGCAACAAAGCCGTGGGATTTTCAGGGTTTAGGGCGTTGTGGTCCTAGCGCGTAGAGGTCGTGTTTGGGGTTTAGGGCAAATTCGGCACCACATAGTTCCTCGAAATGCAAACCCCCCCCCGGCCCCCCGCACCCACCCACCAACAATAAAACAAAACGACCCCCAATGTTCCGAAGAATTCAGAAACGGTCTCCACTCCAAAACCTCCAGCTGGTCTCGGAGTTAAGCGCCCCAACCAGAATCTAGGGTTTGGGGGGTTTAGGGTTCGGGTTTAAGGCTTAGGGTTTAGGGTTTAGGGTTTAGGGTTTAGGGTTTAGGGTTTAGGGTTTAGGGTTTAGGGTTTAGGGTTGGGGTTTAGGGTTTAGGGTTTAGGGTTTAGGCTTTAGGCTTTAGGCTTTAGGCTTTAGGCTTTAGGCTTTAGGCTTTAGGCTTTAGGCTTTAGGCTTTAGGCTTTAGGGTTCACAGTTTAGGGCACTCCGAATTTAGGCATGGGTGCTCCAGCGTTAGCGCCACAGGGCGGCTGCCCATGGCATTGTCGAACTCCTGGCGCAGCATCTTGGTCTTAGGAAGCTTAGGGGCCAAGACCAAATCAATCATCCGCCTTTGTTTAGGGTTTAGGGTTTAGGGTTTAGGGTTTAGGGTTTGGGGTTTGGGGTTTAGGGTTTAGGGTTTAGGGTTTAGGGTTTAGGGTTTAGGGTTTAGGGTTTAGGGTTTAGGGTTTAGGGTTGGTTTTTTCCTTGGTCTACGATCGTAAATATCCGCCTCCACTGTAACAAAGCGCTTGAAGTGACAGGAAATGGCGTTCTGGTCAGCAAGCGACGATTGGCAAGCAAAAGGGTTTAGGGCTTAGGGCTTAGGGTTTAGGGTTTAGGGTTTAGGGTTTAGGGTTTAGGGTTAGGGTGTAGGGTTAATTTAGGGTCTAGGGGTTAGGGCTTCAGACTTAAGCTTCAGAAGGTCTTGGAGCCACTCTCGGGCTGCGGGCGGCGAAGGCACTAAACCTGAAGCCCAAGCCCTTGCCCTTAAGTTCAAAAACCGGCACCCTAAACCCTAAACCCTAAATCCTAAACCTAAACCCTAAACCCGAGGCCCCAAACCCCAAACCCTAAACCCAAATCCATCTGCCTACTCGGGCTATACGTTGCGCTACATCCTTGAGCTGTGGCGCCTCGAAGTTCTACTTGGAGGTTCATGGTAACCAATTATATCTGTACGTATATATCCCAAATTATACCCACATTAGGGCACTTAAGGGGCCTACAAGTGTTCTAATTGGTGAATAAGTACCATGAACCTCCAAGTATAGAAGCCCCTAAACCCTAAACCCTGGACCCTAAACCCTAAATCCTAAACCCTAAATCCTAAACCCTAAACCCTAAACCCTAAACCCTAAATCCTAAACCCCAAACCTCCAATTACGCGTATTTCAAGCTACGCGTCCCTAATCCGACAAGCAACCGTCAGTCCTCCCAGGACTGGTTCCTTGCCGACCTGGGAGCTTCACGGCTTGGGGTTTAGGGTTTAGGGTTTAGGGTTTAGGGTTTAGGGTTTAGGGTTTAGGGTTTAGGGTTTAGGGTTTAGGGTTTAGGGTTTAGGTTTTAAGAATTTTGGGTTTAGGGTTTAGGGCTTAGGGTTTAGGGTTTAGGGTTTAGAGCTTAATAGGGCTCAGGGTTTCTGATTTAGGTTCGGATTTAAGGCTTATGGGGCCTTGGGCTTAATAGGGCTTAGGGTTTCCTGTTTAAGGCTTATGGGTTTATGGGCTTGCACGCTATAAGCTTCGGGGTCTAGGGAATGCTTCGGGCCTCATAAACCTGGCAACGCTTAAGGTCGACAATTGGGGTTCAAGGTTTACCGCTCAACCATACAAACCCAAAAGCCCTAAATCCCAAAGCCTTAAAACCATTAAAACCTTAACCTTAAACATGCTTTGGGGCGGTTCTAGGGTTTTGGACAACCCGAAAGAATAAGCCCTCAACCCTAAACTTCGAGCAGGGCCCCTGATTAGCTGCCGGCTAGGCAGCCGGCCGTAGCAAGCCTTCCGAGCCACGTGCGACGGATGCCGACAACTGAAAAGCGACAGTCTAGCAGTTGGAGGCCAATGCCCTCCTTAGCGCAGAAGAAGAGCTAGCTTCCGGCGCCGGCACCCCTAAACCCTAAACCCTAAACCTAAACCCTAAAACGCATCTTTCCAAGCTTGAGTGCGTAAGGAGGGCGTTCAGCACCCGTCGCTGGCACGCGGTCGAGAGGCCATCCTGGTGGGGCCACGGTTCCCGAATCTCTCGAATCTTGGGGGGGACGGTTTAGGGTTTAGGGTTAAGGGTTTAGGGTTTAGGGTTTAGGGTTTAGGGTTTGAGGTTTAGGGTTTAGGGTACATGTCGGAGCTTCCCACCTGCGCGGCGGTCCCATGTCGCTGCTTGGGTTTTGGCTGTCGCGTGCAACGCGCCACCACAGTGGCAAACCCAAACCCTAAACCCACGACTCACCCGTAGCATCGTTCGTCCCCACGGGGATCTTCACCGCACCATCTAGTCGTCAGTTCAGGATATGAGGATCGAGTACCAAGTCTGAACACGGGGCTCATCCCAAGCCATACAGATTCTCCATAGTCTCTAAGCACTCTTGTCATACCTAGGTGGGATTTCTTAGGAGTCAAACACCGGACCTAACCCCAATCACACCCCTGACCCCCATGTGGTCATGGCTTGACCTTAACATAGTTGGAGGTTCCTGGTACTTATTGACCAATTGGAACTGTACTTGTAACCCCCTAATATGGTTATAATCTGTACCCTGAGCGACTAAGGGTAGTTCCATGGTCACTGAGTGTGGGCCTTTAAATGAAATACATGAAACCCCTATATACCCCTTATACACCCTCGAACCCCAAAAATCGTTCAAAGAAAATAAGGGACCATAATAAGGGACCATGTAACCTTCCAATTCCTAAACACTAAACCCTAGACCATAGGAAGCTCTAACACCCTACAGCCCTTAGAAGCGGTTGCCACGCCGACGCTAGGCCGCGGGCAGACCGTTCACAGAGATCACCTGCGGTTTAGGGTGTAGGGTCTAATTAGGGTTTAGGGTTCGGGGTTTAGGGTTTAGGGTTCGGGGTTTGGGGTGTGCGGCATCCTGCGGATCACGGCTTCGGAAGTTAGGGCTCAGGGTCTAGCGTTTGAGAGTTTAGGGTTTAGGGTCAAGCTGAACCCCAAGGGAGGAGGAGGAGGAGGAGAACAGCTACGAACCCAAACGAAACCCTCAACCTGTCTCTCACTGAACCCTCATCCCAGTGTCAGGTTCAGGGGTGTAGGGTTTAGGGTTATCAACCCTAAACCCTAAACCCTAAACCCTAAACCCTAAACCCTAAACCGACCCGAGCTAAGGGGAATACAAGAACCCTGAAGGTATAAAAAGGGTAGTCTTTGCACCCAAGGATCAGGGCCCATATTAGAGGTCCAGACTTGGCGGGCTCTCACCCCCCTTAAACCCAAAGCCAGGTTAGGGCTTAGGGTTTGGGGGTTCAGGGTTAAGGGCTTACTGTAGGGTTTAGGCTTAGGGTTTAGGGTTTAGGGTTTAGGGTTTAGGTTTTAGGGTTTAGGGCCAACCTCTGCAAGCCCGAGGCTGCAGGACTTAGACTTTAGGTTGGTCTTAGGGATTTGCTGGGCATGCGGGGCTCGGGCGGCCAAAACCTTAAACCCCAAGCCCGAAACCCTGATAACCCTAAACCCGTAAATTGATAACCCTAAGCCCTAAGCCCTAAGCCCTGAGCCCTAAGCCCTAAGCCCTAAGCCCTAAGCCCTAAGCCCAAAGCCCTAAGCCCGAAGCACCTAAACCCTAAACTCCCCTTA
The DNA here is from genome assembly GCA_905221605.1 of Symbiodinium natans. Classification (NCBI taxonomy): domain Eukaryota; class Dinophyceae; order Suessiales; family Symbiodiniaceae; genus Symbiodinium; species Symbiodinium natans. The sequence goes on from CAJNDS010002224.1 coordinate 1,254,574, forward strand.
AACACCCTATGAATAAACGTGAAATCTGAGAGCCTCGTCTCCAGGCGCAAGGGCTGTGCGCTGCGGAGCCACGCTGAGGACGATTTTGGAGGTGCTGCTCCTGGAGTTTGGGTTTAGGGTTTAGGGTTTGGGGTTTAGGGTTTAGGGGTTTTGGGTTTTGGGTTTTGGGTTTGGGGTTTTTGGCTTCGAGGGGTTAGAGGGGGGGGGGAGAGCTCCTTCTCTGGTAAATACCATGATGCCCTCCTAAAACCAAACCCTAAACCTCAAAACCTTATTCCCTAAGCCTTAAAACCCTCAACCCCTAAAACCCTAAACACAAACCCTAAAACCCTAAACCCGAAGCCCTAAACCCGAAAACCTTAGACCACAAACCCTAAAACCCTAAACCGGCTATTTAGTCATCTCGTTCAACTGTCAATTTTCAGATCTTGCTGTGGTGCTTGGGGCAGGAACCCGAAGACTCAAATAAGAGTTTAGGGTTTAGGGTTTAGGGTTTAGGGTTTAGGGTTTAGTGTTTAGGGTTTAGGGTTTAGGGTTTAGGGTTTAGGGTTTACGATTTAGGGTTTAGGGTTTAGGGTTCAGGGTTTAGGGTTTAGGGCTTAGGGCTTAGGGCTTAGGGCTTAGGGTTTGGGGGCGCATAACCCCCATGAACTTCCAAGGCTTGCAGGGTCTTAGGGTTTACGGCTCAGGGTTTTAGGGTGTAGGGCTAGAAACCGCGAACTTCCGAGGGCTTTAGGGTTTTAGATGTTAGGGCTCAGGGTTTAGGGTTTTGGGGTTAGGGTTCAGGGTGCAGAATTTATGGATTAGGCTTAGGCTTTTACGCTTGGTGGTTTAGGGTTCTCGGGTTCAGGGTCTCGGGTTTTCGTGCTTTGCGATCTCAATCTGAATCTAAGGGACATGACAGGGTTACGTGGGGCTGCCTGCACAGCGACAGAACATCCATCTGTCCAGAGGTACCCTGAAGTACCTAAAGTACGGACAAAATGGGGTGATGATACACCGTTCCCATGATGGGCGGTTGTATCGCCGTAAACCCTAAACCCTAAACCCTAAACCCTAAAGGAACCCGAGCCCCTTTAGTCCATAAAAAACAACCAGTACTAGAATAACTCAGCCGAAAAAACACAAACGACAGCCCCAAACCCGACACCCGAAAACCTAAACCCAAAATCCCAAAACCCCCTAAACCCTAAACCCTAAACAGGGTTTAAGGCTTAGGGCTTAGGGTTTAGGGTTTAGGGCTTAGGGTTTATAGGGTTTAGGCTTTAGGGTTTAGGGTTTAGGGTTCAGGGTTCAGGGTTCAGGGTTTAGGCCTTGGGGTTTAGGGTTTAGGGATTGGGGTTTAGGACTTTGGGTTCAGTGGAGCTTAAAGCGTGTCTGCGGGCTTAGGGCCCTGAACCACCTCGGTTTAGTTTAGGGTTTAGGGTCTAGAGTTTAGGGCAAAAAGAAACAAAATCCCCAAAAATCTACAAAATGTCTTTTCGCGAGAGCTCCTGTCAAACTCGATGCCCAGTGGTCCGTCGTCCTCCGGCCAAGTAGAGGGTTTAGGGTTTAGGGTTTAGGGTTTAGGGTTGAGGGCAGTCCGATTTGCCCAACCCTCAACTCTAAACCCTAAAGGGCCTCGAGTTTAGGGTTTAGGGTTCAGGGTTTAGGGTTTAGGGCCACGGTCGGCATAGTCAAGCTCCCTGCTCTGGTATCGAATATCTACCAACCCACCCCCTTTGGATCCCATAACATTAGGAAACCGTTCTCGCTTTAATGAACCCTAAACCCTAAACCCTAGGCCTTGAAACCCTAAGCCCTACGTCTAGGAACCCTAACACCTTTAGGGCTTGAACCCTGAACCCTAAATCCTCGAACCCTAACCCCCAGGCCTCTGCATTAAAATGCTGGCAGGGCGGGGGTGGGGTGGGGGCGGGAGAATAAGGGAAATTACAGGGTCAAAGTACAACCAGCACAGACATGTTGCAACTTACCCTACACCTAAACCCTAAACGCGAAACCCTAAACCGAATAAGCCCTGGAGGGGAGACTTGGGCTTTTTATTTAAAAGTTGAGGGGTTCTTGTTTGGGGTTTAGGGTTTAGTGTTTAGCGTTTTAGGGTTCAGGGTTTAGAGTTTTGGGTTTAGAAGATACGGGTTTTTTTTTATTTGGAGTTGGGCTTTGCGTTTTCAAGTTGAGGGGTTTTTGTTTGGAAGTTGAAGGGGGGACATTCTTGGAAGTTGAGGGGGGACTTGCTTGGAAGAAAGGGCAGCAAAAGACACATAAGATCTAAAATGCAGCCTCGAATGACAATCTTCCGCCCGGTACCGAAGCCCCCCAAAAGACTCAGACTCAGATCCTAGCTGCATGTGGAGGTTTCCGAAAATGAGGGGTACCGTTTTCTGGGGTCCTGACCATAAGGGGATCCTACCTTCGGGGGTCGAGATGAACTAGGGGTCCCCCTAGAGCCGTAAACTTCCATGCGTACACTGCCTCAAAAAACATCAGGAAAACACCCTAAACCCTAAACCCTAAACCCTAAACCCTAAAACCCTAAAACCCTAAACCATGGACACAGCCAACGAAACACATACAAAAGGCAACAAAAAGAGCTGCAAAAAACAAACGTAAGATCCAAAACACAGCCTCAAGCACACCATGATGCCCCACATCTCCTAAGCGCGATGAGACGCAGGAAACTACAACCAGCATCTTCGCGGTGCTGTCTCGCATTCTCATGAGGATCTTGTGTATTCCTACTCTGCTTTGTTGGCCGAAGAGGCAGTACCCTAAACCCTAAACCCTAAACCCTAAATTTCGCCCGTCTTTGGAGAGCCTAGAAAGTGCCCAGTTGCAATTTGGCAGTTCTGGTTGTAAGTTGCAAACTCTCCCTTCTGGTTGGGTTTCACCCGGGTGGCCCGGACTATTCAGGCGAATTTTGCATTGGACACCCTTTGCCGACTTATTAAGGCAAACGCCGACTATTCAGGCAAATTTGCCGCGGACGCCGACTGTTTAGGCAAAGTTTGCCGTGGCCGCCGGCTTTTGAGGCAAACGAAGACTATTCGGGCAAGCGAATCTGCCGACTCAGGGAAACACCGACTATTTAGGCAAAATGTGCCGCCGACTTGGGCCAATAAGGTTTATGTACATTCTGAAAGGGAGGTTTAGGGTTTAGGGTTTGGGGTTTAGGGTTTAGGGTTTAGGGCTTGGGGTTTGGGGATTGGGGTTTGGGGTTTGGGGTTTAGGGTTTCGCGTTTATAGGGTTCGGGCTCTCCTCCAGTACCACAGGCTCTGCCGAGGTCTCAATGGGCGGGGGCGCCTGCGCCATGAGCGGTTGGGGGCTTCGGTGCGGTTTAGGGTTTAGGGTTTAGGGTTTAGGGTTGGGGGTTGAGGGTTGAGGGTTTAGGGTTTAGGGTTGAGGGTTGAGGGTTTAGGGTTTAGGGTTTAGGGTTTAGGGTTTAGGGTTTAGGGTTACATCCCAATTGAGGCTCATCCTCCACCCCCTATTCCCTGAAACCCCGCACATGCAAACCCGAGCGCGCCTAGGTCCCCAAGCCTCAATCCCCAAGCTCTGAAACCCAAAACCTGCGCTGCCCTTGGAACATGAACTCCCTTGTTGGAGAAAAAAAGTAATTACTAAGGAGACTCAAAACCTGAACCCTAAAACCTTAAAACCCCAAAACCCAAAACAAACCCAAACCCCCAACAAACCCTAAAATCCTGAAACACAAGACCCTAATACCCTAAACACCCGAAAACCCCCTACAACCCAAACAGCCCTAAGCAAAACAACACGAAACCCCTAAAAGCCAAAAACCAAGAATGCCCCATAACCACCCCAAACCCAACACCCCCCCCAAACCCCCAAAACCCTCAAGAACCCTAACCCCTCACAACCCTCACAACCCTCACAACCCTCACAACCCTCACAACCCTCACAACCCTCACAACCCTCACAACCCTCACAACCCTCACAACCCTCACAACCCTCACAACCCTAATTAAACCCTTAACTTTAAACCCCCTCAAAACCCTCCCCTAAAACCCTAAACCCTAAACCCTAAAGCCTAAAGCCCTAAACCCTGAACCCCCATGAAACCCCCCCGAAAACTCGCCTCCGCAGGATCTTCGTCCGGTCGGGTGGCGGCCGCCGCGCGGAGCAGCGCCAGCTCGGCATCCCGCTGCTTGATCCTCGAAGATTTTGCGGGGTCGGGGGGGGGGGGGGTTGTTTAGGGTTTAGGGTTTAGGGTTTAGGGTTTAGGGTTTAGGGTTTAGGGTTTAGGGTTTAGGGTTTAGGGTTTAGGGTTTAGGGTTTAGGGGTGAGGGTTGAGGGTTGAGGGTTTCGGGTTGAGGGTTTCGGGTTGAGGGTTGAGGGGTTGAGGGTTGAGGATTTTGGATCGGCTTCGAAGGGGGCCTTTGGGGGGCCTTTGGGGGGCCTTTGGGGGGGCTTTTGGGCGCTTGGCGGTTAGGATTTAAGGTTGAGGGTTTTGGGCTTGGAGGGTCTTGGGGGGGTTTTGGGCATCCTGTCGGGGTTCGGGACTACTCGGGGTTTAGGGGTTAGGGCTATTGGGCTCTTGTATGGGCTTGCCGGATTCTTCAGGGTTTCAGGGGGTCATTGTTGGGTTTAGGGTTTCGGGTTCAGGGTTTGGGGTTTCAGGGCCTTGTGGTTTTGTTGGGCTCAGGGGTTATTAGCTTGCTCTGGTAGGGGCTGAAGGAGCTTCAACTGGGATCTACTAGCCTTTAAGCCACTTGACCATCGGAGTTTTGGGGGTTATGAAACCCTAAACCCTAAACCCTAAACCCTAAACCCTATTTGCTTTGTTCTTGTGTTTCTGCGATGATGCTGGAGAAGTTCCCCTTCCGTGCCCAAAACGCCCTGGCCACCACGGCCTGCGACGTCGGCCAGCGCGTAACTTTTGTCCAAGTGCTCGATTGAAAAGGCGCACAAGCCGAGGCCAGAATCAGCGGCGCTCGTTAGTCGTTTTGTAAGTGACATCCACCAGGAGGACTGGAAAAGGATGTCGTTCCAGGACTTTGCATGGTGTTGGAGATCATGAGGACTCTGCCCAGAGCAGCCTTCACATCCGCGTTCAGCAACGCAGACAGCGGCAAGAAGCCAGCCTCCCCCAAATCTGCCTCGTAGAACTGGAAGGGGCAGGGTGGGGGGAGGGGGGGCATACAAGCTTATGGGGAACTAGGGCTTTAGGAGGTCGCAGGTACCTAAAAAACCTGGTGACTTGGAGGTTCGGACTATTCTCGCTATTCTCGCGTGGGTTTTAGCTGCTCAAGCACAGTCTGCAGTCTGCATGTACATGTTTCAGGAACGCGAGAATTAGGTTAGAATGTCCCACAGCAAGAAACACTGTAAAAATCGATGTTTTTTTGGAACTTTTATCTTGTGAACCTACAAAAATCTGAAATATATGACACAGAAGTACACATCACTCCTTTCACTTCGGGCGTTCTAGTGAAAGAGCGCAATGGCGGCAAACCAGCACATAAAACCATGGTTTTTACGATGTTTTACGACACGCACACAAAGGTCAGTTTTGTGCATTCTTGTTTGTTTCTTTTATGTTGCTTCTGGTGGCAGTTGTTAGTGGTTCGAGCGTCATGACGACACACCGTTCGCATAAGCCTTGTGACAGTGCGTCTTGTTACAGAAACGCCAAACGTCCTGGTGCAGCATGTTGTGTAGAGGTGCAAAAACGCTGTAAATACCGGTGTTTTGGGCATGGATAGAGTAACATGGTCGTAACCAACCCCTCCCCCCCCCAAAAAAAAAAAAAAAAACGTCCAAAAGTTCACGAAACGACCAGGTTTTTTAGGTACCTGCTTCCTGTTAGCAGGGGGCGGGCGGGGCTTTGGGGGTGGACTGTAGGGGTTCAGGGTGTAGGGTTTTTCATTTGGGTTTAGGTTTGGGGTTTAGGGTTTAGGGTTTAGGGTTTAGGGTTTAGGGTTTAGGGTTTAGGGTTTAGGGTTTAGGGTTGAGGGCTTAGGGTTTCGGGTTTAGGGTTTAGGGCTTAGGGCTTAGGGTTTAGGGTTTAGGGCTTAGGGCTTAGGGCTTAGGGTTTAGGGTTTAGGAGTTGTCCATGGCACAATTTGGCGGTAGGGTTGAGGGTTCATGGGCGGATGACTCTGGCCAGCCACCGTCTCCAGTTCGCTTTCCAGGAATTCTATGCCCCAAGCCCGAAAACCCCCAGCGTCTAGGCGTTTTAGGGTTTAGGGTTCAGGGTTTAGGGTTTAGGGTTTAGGGTTTAGGGTTTAGGGTTTAGGGTTTAGGGTTTAGGGTTTAGGGTTACTTGGGTTTCGGGTTCCAGGCCGCACCCCACGAAAACCCCAAAACCCTGAACGCCTAACCCGCACCAAAACCACCCAACCGAGACCTGAATCCTCAACCCCTCCCCCAAAGAAAAAGTAAGAACAAAAGAACACTTAACAAACAAACAAGCTAAAGCAAAACCTGCAGAGTTTCGGGGCTGCTTTAGGGTTGACTTAGGGTCTCCACCCCCTAACCCCTCAACCCTAAACCCTAAACCCCAAACCCTAAACCCTAATCCCTAAACCCTAAATCCCTAAACCCTAAACCTAAACCCCAAAAAAAAGAAACCAAGGGAGCAGCTCGCCAAGCAAGCCCTCGGCAAGTCGCAGCTGCTGCGCCTGCGAGGCACTTTTTGAGTGTTTTTTGAGGCCTTGTTTTTGGGGGTTTAGGGTTTAGGGTTCAGGGTTGGGACCTCATCCAGGATTTAGGGTGTTCGGGCTTTGCAGCTTTCGGATCTAGGAATTTGAGAGCTTAGGGGCTTCGTAAGGTGCAGCGCACCCGGCCCACATAAACCCTGCAAACCCGAGCCGGAGCAAACCCTGTACAAACCCTAAGCCGCAACCCTAAACCCTAAACCCAAACCCTAAACCCTCAACCCTGAACCCTAAACCCTAAACACTAAACCTTAGAGCCCCAAACACGGAAACCCTAAAACCCTTAAGCTCGCAAACCTCCTGAAGCCTTAAAGCCCTCAAACAAGACACGAGAAACCCTGAAACCCTGAAATCTAAACCCCTAAACCCTGAAACCCTGAAATCTAAACCCCTAAACCCTAAACCCTTAACCCTAAACCCTAAACCCCTAAACCCTAAACCCCAAACCCTAAACCCTGACCCTAAACCCAAAACCCTACCGCAAACCCTGAACAAACCTTACACCCTAAGCCCTCAACCCTCTCAAACCTAAACCCCAAATCCCAAACCCTAAACCCTAAACCCAAAACCCTAAACCCTAAACCAAAACCCCAAACCCTAAACCCTAAACCCCAAACTCCAAACCCTAAACCCTAAACCCTCAACCCAAACCCTAAACCCTAAACCCCAGACTCCAAACATTAAACCCCAAGCCCCAAACCCTAAACCCTAAACCCCATACCCTAAACCCTAAACCCCATACCCTAAACCCTAAACCCTAAACCCTAAACCCTAAACCCTAAACTTAACCCCTAAACCCTAAACCCTGAACCCTGAACCCCTAAACCCTAAACCCTAAACTCTAAGCCGTGAACCCTAAACCCTAAACCCTAAACCCTAAACCCTGAACCCTAAACCCTAACCCTAAACCCTGAACCCTGAACCCCTAAACCCTAAACCCTAAACTCTAAGCCCTGAACCCTAAACCCTAAACCCTAAACCCTAAACCCTGAACCCTGAACCCCTAAACCCTAAACCCTAAGCCTTAAACCCTAAACCCCAAACCCGCGCGCGCCTGAATCCCGGCGATCTTGGCTTCTGCCTCAGCCAGGGCTTGGCGCAGGCGCTCGGCCTGAGACGCGGATCCCTGGGGTTTGGGGTTTGGGGTTTAGGGTTTGGAGTTTGGGGTTTAGGGTTCAGGGTTTGGGGTTTAGGGTTTGGTATGGGATTTAGGGTTTAGGGTTTGGGGTTTGGGGTTTAGGGTTTGGGGTTTGGGGTTTAGGATTTAGGGTTTGGGGTTTGGGCCTGGGGTTTGGGGTTCAGGGTTTGGGGTTAGGGCTAGGGTTTAAGGGGTTTGGGGCTTGTAGGGCCCTTCGAACGTTGGGAGTGAGGGGTTTAGGGTTTGGGGTTTAGGGTTTGGGGTTTAGGGTTTGGGGTTTAGGGTATGGGGGTTAGGGTTTAGGATTTAGGATTTGGGGTTTAGGTTTGAGAGGGTTGAGAGCTTAGGGTGTAAGGTTTGTTCAGGGTTTGGGTGTTAGAGATAAGTTCAGGGTTTAGGGTTTAGGGTTTAAGATTAGGGTTTAGGGTTTAGGGTCTGGGGTTTGAGGATGCGGGTCCCAGTATCGGGATAGCCGGGTTTCGGGGTTTGGGGCGGAGGTTTAGGGTTTAGGGTGTAGGGGTTAGGGTTTAGATTTTGGGGTTGAGGGTTTAGGGCTAGGTTTAAGTTTGGGGCACGTCTTAAGGCGTTTAAGACCCTTCTGCTGGATTAAGGGGATGGGGATGTAGGGGGTTTAGGGTCCAAGACTTGGGTTTGGGCTTTGAGGTTCACAGGCATCGGTGGGTTCAGAGCACCCAAAAACAAGTAAACCCTAAGCCCTAAGCCCTACACCCGAAATCCAAAAAGAAGCAGATCTGAAGCCAGCACCAGCCCCTCTGCCTGCAGGAAGCCTATCCCAAGGGCGAAACTCAAGGACCAAAACCGCCCTAAACTCTAACCCCTACACCTCAAACACTAAAACCCAATCTGCGGCTGACCACCCTAAACCCTAAACCCTAAACCCTAAACCCTTAACCCTAAACCCTAAACCCTAAACCCTAACTCCTTTCCTTCGTCCCATTCGGGCCGAGACCCCTGCAACCCTCAAGCAACTTGGAGGTTCAGGGCACTCAATAACCCATTACAAGTCTACTTATCACTCACTTATCAGCCCCTTAAGTACCCTAAAATGGTTATAAATAACCCTAAACCCTAAACCCTAAACCCTAAACCCTAAACCCTAAACCCAGCTATAGTTCGGTTACTAAGTACCATGAACCCTCAAGCAAAGACCTCCGTCTCCGCAACTCGCGCCCGCCGCAGCGCGGCGGGGAGCTGCTCCGCCAGGGCCTGCAGGTTTAGGGTTTAGGGTTTAGGGTTTAGGGTTTAGGGTTTAGGGTTTGGGGTTTAGGGTTTCGGGTTTAGGGTTTAGGGTTTAAGGCGTAGGGTTTAGGGTTTAGGGTGTAGGCTTTGGGCTCTGGAGCGAACTGAGCCGGGGGTTCGTGCTTACACCCACGGCCCTGAGGAGAATCAGGTTGAGGATCTTAAAGAAAATGAAGTAAGCCCTTCAGGCCGCTTTTTGTTAAAGAGCGCTAAACCCGACACTCGCGCTTTGAAAGAGTTCTTGAATCCTACGGTTCGCGACCCAAACTCCGAATGTGCGTTTGGGGCAAAGCCCCCCCCCCCCCAAAGCGCCACAACAAAGGATTTAGGGTTTAGGGCTTAGGGTTTAGGGTTTAGGGTTTAGGGTTTAGGGTTTAGGGTTTAGGGTTTAGGGGTCAGGGTTTAGGGGTCAGGGTTTAGGGTTTAGGGTTTAGGGGGTTTAGGGTTTAGGATCTAGAGTTGAGGGTCGAGCCGGTGTTGGGGTCGAGGGGTTTAAAGTCTAGGAATAACGATAGGGACCTGAAAATTTCAAACACACACCCCAAAGCAACCGAAACCCTAGTACCCTGAGCCCCCTAAGCCCTAAACCCTGAACCCTAAACCCTAAACAAAAAAAGTCCTAAACCCATCGAAGCTAGAAATCCCAAGGGCGTGCACCCCTTCAGCCCCCTAAGCCGTGAACCCCAAGCCCGAAGCCCGCGCCGCGGATCCCTAAACCCCAAACCCCAAACCCTAGATCCTAAACCCTAAACCCTAAACCCTAAACCCCAAACCCCTGAACCCCAAACCCGAAACCCCGCGCCGTGGATGCTGCGGCTGCCCGGCTGAGCAGCTCGGAAGCTGCCCGCGCCTGGCTGCGCGAGGCTTGGCGCTTCAAGGTCTCTTCGGGTGAAGGGCTCTGGGTTCAACGATGTGGGGTTTAGGGTCTAGGGTTCCGGGTTTAGGGTTTAGGGTTCAGGGTTTAAGGTTTAAGGTTTAGGGTTTAGGGTTTAGGGTTTAGGGTTTAGGGTTCAAGGTTTAAGGTGTAGGTTTTCCTGAAGGCCCCTCAATACCCTGAAGGCCCCCTTCCAGTTTTTGGTTTGGGTGTTTGGGAGCCAAGATCCGGAGGCTCCCGCAGATCCCAAAGCACATGCGCTCACCGAGGCCTCATTCTGTGACTTGGGCAGACCCTAAGCTCCAGAAAGACTTTTAGGGTTCAGGGTTTAGGGTTCAGGGTTTAGGGTTCAGGGTTCAGCGTTTAGGGTTTAGGGTTTAGGGTTCAGGGTTCAGGGTTTAGGGTTTAGGCCGCCCCGAAACCCCTAAAGCCTAAAACTTGCCTCCTTCTCAGCCTCATCTTCAGGGTCGGCGATCATGTCCTGCTTTGTTGGGGGGGGGGGGGGGGGCGATGTTGAGGGCTTGTATCATCTGGGAAGTTCTGTAGCCAGCCCCTTGTTTGTCCCTTCATTCACGTCTCTAACCAATAATCCAAGCATGAACACCCTCTCGTCTTCTTCTTCCACCAAGAACCCCACAAAGAAAGTACTATATGTTGCAACTAATCTCACAAACACAAGTCAACCCTAAATGCCCAAACAAAAGGTAGTTTTCCGAGGCCTTAGACGCAAAAAAGGAAAGGCCACAGATCACAGCAAAAGAATGGTGATTTCTCTAAATTATGGTCCCTTTGCAGCTCCGCATTATAAGGTGGCTCCTCTTATTTAAGGTTCCCTAAACCCTAAACCCTGAACCCTAAACCCTGAACCCTAAACCCTAAACCCTAAACCCCAAACCCGAAACCCCAAACCCCAAACCCTAACCCTAAACCCTAAGAGAGAGCTCACCAAGATGAGGAAGACCGGCCTGCACTTTTCCAAGGCCCAAACCCTAAACCCTAAACCCTAAACCCTAAACCCTAAACCCTAAACCCTAAACCCTAAACCCTAAACCCTAAACCCTAAACTAAAAAAGAAAACTAATGAAACCCTAAACTCCCAACTGTTTTTGTTTTTTTGAGTGTTTGCACATGGAGGGCTTACGTGCAGCCTCAGGCCTAGGACCCAGCCTGGGCCCGCAAAACGGAGCCCAAGTCAACTTTCAAATTTGCACCCCTTTCTCGAGAGAGAGAGAGAGGGAGTTAGGGCTTAGGGTTTAGGGTTTAGGGTTTAGGGTTTAGGGTTTAGGGTTTAGGGCTTAGGGTTTAGGGTTTAGGGTTTAGGGTTTAGGGTTTAGACAGAGACAGAGACAGAGACAGAGGCAGAGGCAGAGGCAGAGGCAGAGGCAGAGACAGAGACCACATGAGGATCCATTTCGGACCCCATTTATCCTGCTAAAGCCCTAAAGCCCTAAAGCCCTAAAGCCCTAAAGCCCTAAAGCCCTAAAGCCCTAAAGCCCTAAAGCCCTAAAGCCCTAAAGCCCTACACCCTAAACCCTAAAGCCTAAACCCTAAACCCTAAACCCTAAACCCTACACCCTACCTAGACCCTCAGCCCTAACACCCTAAGCCCTAAAACCTTAAAGCCCCGACATCGTCGAACCCTAAACCCCTCTTGCCCTCTTGCCTGCAGTGAAGGCAAAGACGACTCCTGGAAACCACCGCAGTGCTTTGGGTGACAGTTGAGGGTTTCGGGTTTAGGGTTTAGGGTTTCGGGTTTCGGGTTTAGGGTTTAGGGTTTAGGGTTTAGGGTTTCGGGTTTAGGGTTTAGGGTTCGTATTTGAGTTTAGTATTGTTTATCGTCTAGCTGTTGCGAAGATCGAGCTTCGGGTTTCGAGTTTCGGATCTGAGTTTAAGGTACTTGGCACATGGAAGAAGAGCCCAGGGAATACAAGGAACTTGCTGCTCTTGCTTCGAGAAGCTGGCCAGACTGCAAGCTTACCTGAACTTAAAGCCCGAAACCACAACCCTAAACCCTAAACCCTAAACCCTAAACCCTAAACCCTAAACCCTAAACCCTAAACCCTAAACCTCAAACTCTAAACTCTAAACCTTGCATGGCTTTGCCGCGAAACCCTCACACAAGACGCCTAAACCCTTACCCCTCCTCTTAAGCCTACAGCCTTCTACCCTTCCTAACCTCCTGAACTCTAAACCCTAAACCCTAAACCCCAAATAAACCCTAAATTCCTAGAACCCTTTCTAAAGCATGTGCCCCCATGACCCTGTGTTCAAAACACCCTGCAAAACCCTTCAGGGCCTAGGCATTCTCTAGACAAAATCCAGCCTTCAACCCCAAACCCTAAACCCTGAACCCTAAACCGTAAACCATAAACCCTAAACCCTGAACCCCAAACCCTAGATCCTAAACCCTAAACCCAGGCCCTAAACCCTAAACCCTAAATCCCGAGATCGCCCTAAACCCCAAACCCTGACCCCAACCTGCGACCGACCTCCCACCCACCCCCTAAACCCTAAACCCTAAACCGAAACCCTAAACCCTAAACCCCCCCCCAATGCGCCTGAGTTGAAGCGGCTTCTGCGGCGGTGCCGGAGCCTGTTGCCCCTGTGCTCCGAGGCATCTTTCGGATTTAGGGCTTAGGGCTTAGGGTTTAGGGTTTAGGGTTTAGGGTCAAGGCTTTGGGCTTAAGGTCTTAAGGTTTCAAACTTTAAGGGTTCGTTTTTTTGAGGGGACAGATTGGAGTTATGTGCCAACGCAACTTGAAGGAATTCTGGGTCTGGGGGTTGAGGGTTGAGGGTTGAGGGTTGAGGGTTTAGGGTTTAGGGTTTAGGGTTTGGGGTTTAGGGTTTGGGGTTTAGGGTTTAGGGTTTGAGGGTTTAGGGTTTGAGGGTTTAGGGGTGGACCACGCCGCACCTTCGCCAGCCTCGTCTGTGTCAAGCATGTCTCCAATGCGCCTGGGTTTAGGGTTTAAGGTTTAGGGTTTAAGGTTTAGGGTTTAGGGTTTAAGGTTTAGGGTTTAGGGCTTGGGGTTTAGGGTTTAGGGTTTAGGGTTAAAGGTTTAAGGTTTGGGGTTTGGGGTTTGGGGTTTGGGGTTTTGGGGGGAAGGTGTTGGGTGCTTTCCCCAGGCTGGGAAGTACAGCTGCTCTGGTGATCCCTCCAACTGAGGGGAACCCCTTCCATCACTGAACATTCCATACAGCACTATGGCATGGCCCTAAATCCTAAACCCGAAGCCCTAAACCCTAAACCCTAAACCCTAAGCCCTAGCTTCATGGGGGGAACTTAACAAGAGGGGGGGGGGGGGGGGGGTGAAGGGAGGAATAACCCCTGAACTCTAAGGAGACCGCAGGGAGAGGGAGTTTCCGCACCATCCCAAGGTCACGATGGCTTAGGGTTTAGAGTTTAGAGTTTAGGGTTTGGGGTTTAGGGTTTAGGGTTTAGGGTTTAAGGTTTAGGGTTTAGGGTTTAGGGTTTAGGGGATAGGATCCCCTTCCGAACAGTTTCTTTGCTTGTAGGGGGCTTTTTTAGGGCGAAGGCATGCTTCAGCGAACCTTAAGCCGTAAGCCCTACTATATGACCTAAGCCCTAACCCTCAACCCTAAACCCCCAACCCTAAACCCTAAACCCTAAACCCTAAACCCTAAACCCTAAACCCTAAACCCTAAACCAAAGACCCCCGACAAAGATATCCGACAAGCATGCCGGCAGCGCTTGAAGAATTGCATCGCCATCCCGTGGTGTTGGTATCGGAGAGGCTCCGAGAGGGTCGCTGATGGTCCCCTAAACCCTAAACCCTAAACCCTAAACCCTAAACCCTAAACCCTAAACCTTTTGGGGGGCCTGAAGGCTTCGTGTGCAGGCTGCCAAAAATTTCAGGCTCCGTGGTGTACCAAAGGAAACCAAAGGACCATAATCTTGGGCCTTGGGGGGGGCAAGGCTCTCCGAAACCCTAAACCCTAAACCCTAAACCCTAAACCCTAAACCCTGAACCCTGAACCCTGAACCCTAAACCCTAAACCCTAAACCCTAAACCCTAAACCCAACCAAAAAAGACCGTGACTTTGGCCCTCTATGGACTCCATGGGTCTGACTTGAAAGAGCAGCTGCGATATTTGGATCAGCGCGTAGGGTCTTGGGGTTTAGGGTTTCGGGCTAAGGGTTTAGGGTTCGGGGTTGGGTTGAGGGGGCCCTGGGGAAGTAGTCTTGTGCTTCTGCTTGTCCTGGGTTAGACCGTCTGCGCCTCTTTTGTAATAGCAACGCATTACTCGTAATATGACCGAGGCGCCCACCTATGCATATCTATACTGGACTATATGCACTATAGTTTTGTGCACTATAGATATACACAATATCTATATCTATATATATATATATATATGCTAACTATATTATACAAAAGCACCCCGACACCTTCGCATCCAAGCATGCAATTGAGATACTAGCAGATGCACGCAACTGACTGTTTGAGCACGCCTGGATGTTGCGAGCGTGGGTGAAACTGCGCTGGCTGAGCAAGACGATCAACTGCGCATCGACCTGCGCGTGCCGCAAGTTGACAGGTCGAGCCGATGAAACCATGCTTGAGCAAGAGCCGATGAACCGGATGTATGCTGTCGGCCGCATGGGTGAAGCATGGGTGAAGCTGCGAAACTGAGCGACTGAATGAGACCTCGGATCGCAAGGGTGTGTTCTGCAGATGATATGTCATTATGTGTGCACGGGAGCTCTGTACCTCAGTGGTACCCGGACCCCCGGGATCTGCGCCTGGCTACAGCTGAAGCAGCGAGGGCCGTGTCCTCTTGGCTGTCCGCTGCAGCAGCGAAGGGAGTGAGTGCGAGGGAGAGCGCCCCCCCCCATCTCACCGAACATCTGTCTCACAGACAAAAGAACTCAACGAATGGAGTCCCAGGGCAAACTTGGGGGCCCATCTCACGCTTGAACGTCTCGTAAGCCCTTCCAGGACTTTGACAAGCAATATCGCGCGACGAGGTGTGGGATTGGCTCCTTTCGCGCGACGTTGTGTGAGATTGGCTCCCACCTCCTGTGTCAGTTCGGGCAACCCGGTTTTCCCCAAAGCACCCGCAACCATGGCCAGAGCACGGGCCACAGCTGAAATGCCAACTCCTACTTCTGAAGCCAACTTTGGGCAGCGCCAGCGCTGACGCACATCGGCGGGGCAAACAGATCCAGAGGAAGGGGGCGGGCCGTCGGATCTTGCCAAGGAAGGCAGGCCATGAAAGTAGTCTGGCACAGTGCTCGGGTGGCTTCCTTCGTAGATCACACATACTGGGCAAGGAATGTATTCAGAGCTGCAGAGAGCTGTCCTCTGCAAGGCTCACAGCCTCCGGCACTCGCTTTTCTCGCTTCTCATCCGTGCATGCGGCTCACCTGTGCTACTCTTCGGCAGACGCAGGACACAGCAGATGCACGGGAGATGGTGAAGATCAGGCGGGACTCGAAATCGCGACATCCTCTGTGTGGCAGCTTCAAGGCAATACCACTACCATGTTGTTGTAGCAGCTCCAGCCGTGCGGAACTTTGGCATGCGACGGCTGCGTGGCTGCGTGCTTCGAACAGCGAGGAGTCGACATGAGCAGACTCCTCGGCACTGAGTCTTTGTCCGACTGGCTCGCAGTGAGGTTTTGAGGACCCGAGAGGCCCTAGAGACACAAAACTTGGTGGCTCACAGCTGCTCTGGTTAGTGATGTGGCGCTCCGTGTCCTTCGGATCTGAAGCGGGCTCGACTTTGTTCTTCAGATGAAATTCATGCCCGCTCGGACCTGCAATGTTGCACTTTCAACGTCCCCGCCCCAGGCAGACTGGCATTTACCTTCTCCCCAGCATAAAGACCACACACTGCCAAAGACCAAATCCCCAATGAACGGCGTGGGACCATTAAGTGCGAAACGGCCCCCAGACAGAGCTGCGTCGCCTCCGCCATGGAGCCTTAGCAACTAGTTCATTGAAACCTTCTGGCCTCATGGAACCAAGTTTGATGCCCAAATGTCGTGTGGAAGACAGAGCTGGCGTTGAACTGTGTCGATCGGAAGATCGTGCACGGAGGGCAGGGTCGCTCAGTGTGAAGGTCAAGAGCGGCTATCAGAAAGACAAAGGCGACAACTCTGTGCGAAGGCTCGGTCTCTGGGAGGAGGGATCGACGAGAACACGCCAGGCCCCCACCCAACCCTGCAAGAGGAAGCTGCACCCGTGAAAGATCGACCCAATGGCCCAGACCAAGTCCCCAAGGAACGGTGTGGGACCATTAAGTGCGTAATGGCTTTCAGACAGAGCTGCGTCGCCTCTGTAAGAGAGAACGGTTCGAAATGGGAAGGGTCGTGGTTAACCGGTTCCCAATGGGAGCCTTAGCAACCTGTTCATTGAAACCTTAAGGAACCAACGAAAAAAACACGTCCTTGACTTCTGACGCATGCGTGTGTGCGCCTCGACCATGCCTACAAGACACATGTTCGAAGGATCGACCTCCTACGACTCGCGCCGAGTTTTTGTAAACTGAGAGGAAGAGGGCTGCAAGCAAGGGCTGCGCAAGACCTCTGAACGTTCACCTTGGAATGCACATGTGGCCTCTGTGAGTACGAAAACGATTGCGGTTTGCAAACACTTGAGAAGCCCTTTTGTGAAATGGCAGCAATCCGTTCCGACGCCGGCGCTAACTTTATTGCAGTTTGAAGCTGAATTTTTCAGCACCCAAACCTTTCCTCAGCGAAGCTGCAGTGCCTAAAGTTCACTTTGCCAACAGCTCTGACAGGCCATTCTGCATCAGTGCTGCCACTGAGTGCCACGTTTCGACGGCTGTTCTGACCTACTGCAGTCATGCAGTCGCGCCCCCGGTTCTGCCAAAGACGTTGCCGCGCAGCCTGTTTGTGTAAGGCGTGGGAAAGACGAGCCGTCAGCTCCAGCGGGGCCAAGCGAAGCTCAAGCCCACGTTTGGGCTTCTGCAGCCCGAGGTAAGGGCAGGGGCAGCGGAAGGCGCAATGGAAGGCAAAGGGGCGCAGAAGGCACAGAACTGGCAAAAATCATCAGCAAAGCTTTATGGCTTCGTGGTCGAAGCTGTTCGGGTCCGAGCATCCGAGCTGTCTCTCTTGCTCTCACGCTGCCTGCGCTTGGAGAAAGTGATTGGAGGGCTTGTCGCGGCGCAGCGGTCGAGGACTTTGGCCACCAACGTCAAGAAAACTGCCAGGCGATGCGACCAAAAAGACTCAGCGAATCTGCCGTACCTGAAGTTCACTTTGCAAGAAGCTCTGACAGGCCATTCTACATCAGTGCGGCGTTTCGAAGGTTTTTCTGACCTTCTGACCTACTGCAGTCAGGACTCTTCGAAATACCCATCCGCTGCTCAGGCACATCGCTCATCAACAGGTTCTGATCCCGCAAACAGGACATTTACCTGTGGACTTCGCCATGGTTTCGAAACGGTTCTCGCCTCTTCGCAGATGTTGAAGAGCCAGCGCTTCGTATTGAAGCCTTAGCAACTCTTCAAAACTTTATGGAACCAACGAAAAAACACGTCCTTGAATCCCCACCATGCTAGACCTGGGGGGCGGGTAACCCGAGACCCTGACTTCCTTAGATTCTTGAAAGGCTCAACTCGAGCAGAGCCCAGATGCGCTGAGAGAAGGAAGGCTCCGAGGGCTGCTACCCAGTTGACCCTCGGAATGCGCACGTGGCCCCCCATGGTCCCAGGGAGCTCATGTCGGACTTGGTCTGCGGAATTTTGGGTCACCTTGCCCGGCCTAGCTCGCGCAGGACCCGTCGCTTTACCAGGGCTTTTGTGACGGGAGAATGGGCATCGCATTTTTTGGTCCGTCACTTTTCAGGGGCTTTCGGACATTTGGCTGCAAATGTCCTCCCAAGGTTACGCCGCTTTTACAGAAGTTTTGACCCTTGCGCATCATTGTGCGTGTGAGGAGTGCAATGCTCGGGCATGACGGTTGCCTATGGCTCCTGGCTGGCAGAATTTTCTTTATTCCGTTCCAGCTGGATCCAGCTGGATCCAGCTTGGACAGGCCACCTTAGCAGGAGCAGGATTAGGGGCGTGCCACACCTCCTGAACCCTAGACGCTAAGTCCTAAACAAGCCTTCAGTGGTTAGCTGCTCTCGGCGAGGGGACGCTCCAGCGAGACAGGTCCCTGCGGTTTCTGCGGTCCCCCCGTGCTCTCTGTGTCTCTCAGCAACGAACGCTGTGCAACCAAACCTTCTCCAGGACCACTTCAGGGGACAACGCTGCCACCACTACCTCGCTGGCTGAGGAGTTCAGAGTGCGAAAACGGCCGCGGGTTCGGGCATGAGTGGCGTAAGGAACGGTACCGGAAGCTGCTTTCTGTCCGGAAAAAAAGACGTGGTCTTGGACTTGTGAGCAAGGGACTGTTCACTGTCTTCCGGCTTGTGCTCAGCCAGGCCTGTGCGCAGACGTCGCGTGAGGGTTCGAAGCGCCTTAAGCCAGCCTCATCACAGCAGAACTTGTGAGTCTTGAGGGCAAGATATGGTACCACAAAGGACATCTGGCAGCCTTCAGAAACCGCTGACGCGGCAGTCTGGCCTGGGAAAATGCAGCAAACATCAAGGACCGAAGGTCAACGACCGGGTGGGGCCGACTTGGACGCGAAAGAAAGAGGGCCGAACGAACGGAGCAGCCCACGATGTCCCAAGACAGAATCCTGGAGCCCAACATCCCAAGCCGACAAACCTGGATCGCTCACGGAGCCGTGTAAGAGAAGTCTGACCAGAAAAATTCAGGCTGCGCTGGGTCAGCCGTCGGGACTGGGAAGCACAGCAACCATCAAAGACCGTTCGGGGCCGACTTGGACGCGAAAATGGCTGCACGTCATGCACGCTGATGCCAGAACACTCGTGAGCAGGCTTGAATCCTTCCGAATCCACTGGCTCAGATGTCTAGACTGGAAATGGCTGCCCGTCATGAGCAAGCTCGAACTGCATTGTGCGTGTGTGCGCAAGTCAGAACAAATGGTTGCTTCTCAAATTCGGGGGTCCGTCAGCCGGCTCTTTGACAGCGGGGTAGGGCTGTCAGCTGTCGCGGCTGTCGCAACAACTCTCTATCGCTGGACAGCGACAACTCTAACGCTATGGAAAGACTGCAGAAGAGCGCACGCAAGTCGCGAAGATTAGTTCTTCCCCTAACTTACCTGTGCCTTCGATGCACCTTGTGTAAAACTGGCAAAGCGTTCCCAGAAAACAGATGTACGAGTAGGGCAGGGGGGGGGGGAACTTGGCAGCACACAGGACATCTGGCAGCATTCTGTGCTCGATTTCGGAAGCTAGCTCACGGGCGAGATGTCCTCCGATGTCAAAACTTGCAGGGCAGCAACAGAAAAGCCTGAGTCCAAACCTTCAGAACCCAGTGGCTCGCATGTCTGGACTGGGAAGCGTAGCAAGCATCAAAGACCAGCCAGGGCCGACGTGGACGCGACAAAAACTGCACGTCGCATGCGCTGACACCAAGACAGTCGAGGGCAGGCTCGAATTGCAGCGGCCACCAGGAGTATGGATTTCACTGATTTCACTGCGAACTTGCGCTGGGACGCCTTGCCTGCTGACCTAAGCGGATGTGTCGAAACGGCGGGGAAGATGCGGCAGCGTGCAAGGACGCCTGGCAGCAGGGTGCGCTCAGTGTCGGAAGCGGCTCAGAGGCGAGATATCCTCCGACGTCGAGAACTCACCGAGCCGCGCAAGAGAAGTCTGAGTCCAAACCGTCCAAACCTTCAGAGTCCGCTGGCTCCGCTGTCTGGACGGGGAAGTGCAGACAAACCATCAAAGACCGGGCGGGGCCGACTTGGCTGCGAAAATGGCTGCATGCCAGGCGCGCTTGCGCCAAGACCTTGAGACTAGCCGGCATGATGCTCATGCGCTCTGGGTAACATCTGTTCAGTGGACGGCGCCTGTATGCAGGGGCATGTGCAGCGCAGGACACAGCAGGCGTCTTTTTCGCCTGGATTGCCCTCAGGGTTAGTCTGGAGGTTCTCATGTACGGCTAAGATGATGGAGTGATGTGTGGATATCCAACGTTCAAGGAGATTCACTTCTAGTGCAGCAGTGCATGCGGGATTGCACTACCGTTCTTGTCGCAATTGCAGACCCGGGACGGTGTGAGTGATTGGATGCAGAATGGTTTCACCCTTTTCCGTACAGAGTGAGCTTCTACGAGAACCAGCTTACCTGAGCGAAGGGTTTACCTACAGAGAAACCGTAGGAACCAGTTTTCACCCAGTTGCAAGGAAACTCCAAGTGGAGTGCACTACGAGGCCATCACACAATACCATATTGAGGAGGGAATGAGCTGTAGTGCAATGAGATGATGTCAAAGAGGCCAAAACAATCAAATGTCTTCAACCTTTTGTTGCCAGCCGGCTCCAGGACAGGTGCACGAAAAGTCGCGCAAGACAGTGTATGGAACTACCTGCGACATGGTCCCCGCAGTGAAGAAGGATGAGAGAAGCCTGGAAGAAGGAGAGGCGGCAAACTTGGCAAGATTGCGGCGCATCATCATTGCCTCGGTCCTTCTCGTACCTCCACGCTTCCACAGTCAGACCCGATTGAGAGATGCAAAGAGGAAATCCGACATGTTGATGTCAGGCCTTGGACATAGCGGATCGACTCTGCCTGCTCTGGATCCCTTTTCGCCTGTCAGCAACAGCCGTTGTAGCGGGAACAGGATGCAAGACAAAGCACGATCAAAAGCAAACTGACAGTGACTATGCTCTGCCTGGGGAATCCAGTGCGAAGATCCAGCCTGCTACATGAACCCCGTTACTGTGGCCCGTACACCCGAAACCCCAAACCCCAAACCCTAAACCCCAAACCCTAAACCATAAGCCCAAACCATCCCAAACCCTAAACCCCAAACCCTGAACAGTTTAGTTTAGGGTTCAGTTGTATTGTTGAGACCGAATGAACTAGACTAAAATGACTAACAAAATGAACCCTTGACCCTGAACCACCCTAAACCCTAAACGGCAAACCTTAAACCGTAAACCCTAAACCCTCAACCCTAAACCCTAACCCCTAAACCCTAAACCCTTGATTGAGACCTCAAGGCCCTCCGCACCCGGAGGATGGACGTCTTCCCCGCAGCCACTGGGGCTGATGACTCGGACAGGCTGGCCAGGACCTTGTTTGGGTTTGTAGGGTATAAGCCCCCTAAGTCCCCTAAGTAGGTTATAAGTAGATTCAGAATTGTGGTTATACGTACCCATGCTCCAAGTATTTTCGGGGTTTGAGGACCTGGTTTGGGGGGTTTGGGGTGTTAGGGCATGTGAGGGTCTTTTCAGGGGGTTTCAGGGTATTTTGGGGTCTTTTGGCGTCTTTCAGGGTCGTTTAGGGTCTTTTAGGTGTTTAAGGTTGTTGTTGTTCTTGCTTTTTTGTTGTTGTGGGGGGGGGGGGGGTTCAGGGTTTAAGGGGGCTTTCGGCCTAAAGGTAGAGTTCTAGCAGCTCAACTTTCGACCAAAAAAGAACCCCAACAGTCCGAAATCCTAAATCAAAAGGCACCCCTAAGCCAGCCACATTGCGATGCAGCTTCCCACCTGAGCCTCCCTGGCCTGCTTTTTAAGGCAGCACTCCGGTACAGAAGCCCGCTTGTGCCTCCCTGGGTGTCTATACGAAAGTTCGGTGCAGTTGCCCACCTGCACCTCTGTGGCCTGCTCATGTTGAGGCAACATTCCGGCACAGTTGCCTGAGGCTTCTCCCTGGCTTCGCTCGAGGCAACATTCCGGTACGGCTGCCCGCCTTTGATCCTCAGTATTGTACGTACTGCGTAAGAGCCGTACTGTCTGCTGTCCTGAGCACGTTGCGTCATATTTTGCCGGCCACTGTGTCGGACCGCTGGAATTCAAGATCGTTAGGGCGTTCAACGGCCCGCGGTCTGTTTTATGACGCTTTATTCGTCTGGGGAGGAAAAAGGAACATCTCAAGACGAAACGAAGAAGCAATCAGGAAGAAAAGAAGGAAAGCCGGTGGACAGACGAACCTCCGCTGCAGGTACCTTCCCAATGCTGCTGGTGCAGAAAGGAATCTCCACATCTTTGGCGTGCGAAATGACAGAACCGGCAGGAGCCGCACATCCATACTACTGGTAACATGCGTTATGGGCTTGCATCGCTGTCGAGGAAAGCACATCGTGATTTTGTTCAGCTTCTCGTGGCACCACCCAGAGGTGCAAATGTTTTTCAAATATGGAAACATTTGACTCGTAGCGGCTGATCAGCATCAGCTAGGAAAGTCCTGCAGTGATGGGTGAAGCAGCACATTTGTGCAACGTTTTGTCTTGAGAACTTTTTGTGTCATTCGTGTTTTTGTTCTTTGTGTGTGTGTGTGTTGTTTTTGTTTTTTGTTTTTTTTTTTTTTTTTTTGGGGGGGGGGGGGTGGGGGGTGGGGTAATGTAACTTTGCACCCGTCGGATCTCACAGGTGCCTCAGCGGAAGCCATCAGGACAACTCACATGTGGACAGCAGCAGGTTAAGGGGAAACTGGGATGTTGTCCCCCTTTTACTAATGGGGATCATAATAGGGGGGGGGGGGTACTAGAATCCCTATTGGGGACTCTTAGTAAAAGGGTGATCAAGAAGTGCAGAGCGCAATCTTGATTCCCCAGTCCCCCAGGCCTCGGTCATAGTACCCGCTCTGGATGCTTCATCGCCACATTGCCTGTCAGCACCAGCTTGCAGCAGAAACAAACCCTAAACCCTAAACCCCAACCCCTAAACCCCTAAACCCTAAACCCGAGCTTCCCAGCTCCAAAAGCCTGCCCGAGGCTTCCAGGTCAAAGGCCCAGCCTGCCACAGGCACAAGTTGCCCGCAACTTCACTTTAGGGTTTTAGGGTTTTAGGGTTTTAGGGTTTTAGGGTTTCAGGGTTTTAGGGTTTTAGGGTTTTAGGGTTTTAGGGTTTTAGGGTTTTAGGGTTTTAGGGTTTAGGGTTTAGGGTTTAGGGTTTACGGTTTAAAGGTTCAGGTTGGGAT
The DNA here is from genome assembly GCA_905221605.1 of Symbiodinium natans. Lineage (NCBI taxonomy): Eukaryota > Dinophyceae > Suessiales > Symbiodiniaceae > Symbiodinium > Symbiodinium natans. The sequence goes on from CAJNDS010002224.1 coordinate 1,277,512, forward strand.
GTTTCCCCCCTTACACTAACAGTCCTTAATAGGGATTATCATCGGGGTACTATCTAATCCCTGTGAAGGACTACTTGGGCACCCTTCACCCCTTATACTAACAGTCACTAACAGTCCTTTATTTGGGGGGGGGGGGGGGTAGGGTTTAGGGTTCAGGGTTTCGGGTTTGGGGTTTGGGGTTTAGGGTTTAGGGTGGTTTAGGGTGGTGTTAGGGTGGTTCAGGGTGGTTTAGGGTGGTTTAGGGTTTAGGGTTTAGAATTGGGTTTAGGGTTTAGGGTGTAGGGTGTAGGGTTTAGGGTTTAGGGTTCAGGGTTTAGGGTTTAGGGTTTAGGGTTTAGGGTTTAGGGTTTAGGGTTTAGGGTTTAGGGTTTAGGGTTTAGGGTTTAGGGTTTAGGGTTTAGGGTTTAGGGTATATTATAATAGGGGGTACTATGATCCCTATGAAGGACTGCCAGCATAAGGCGGAACATCCCTTAAAACTTCACCACCAACTGGACTGCAGAGCCAATGCTTGGCTTCAGAGTACTGCGGGGGCCTTGCTGTCACGATGCAAGTCATCAGGTCAGTCCATTAGAGGCGAAAGCCTCACAGCGAAGGAACGCAAAGCCGAGAATGACCAACCACTTTGCACAAACATACTACCATGACTCGGAAAAGACGCTGCGGATCACACACACGCCAGTCGCTTCAGAGGCGCGGACATGGCAACTCTGCTGCGCCCAGAACCACACAAAGTTCGCACACGACCCTTTGCTCAACACACGTGTCTCACTGAAAGACGGCCTTCAACGTTAGCTCATCGGAGCGGACGCGCTATCCTGCCCCAAATAATAGCATTGAAAACAGGAGCTGTTCATGGCTTGAGCCGGGCACAGCTTTCTGGCAACACGATAGTCAAAGTTTCGGCATGGTGACTTCGACCCTGGTGCTAACTTTGTGGCAGTGTGTGTGAGCTGTGAGCGTTCTGGCAGCACTTTTGTACATCTCCACGGCAGCCCCACACAGATCAAGCGGGGGGGGGGGGAGCTAAGGGTCGGGTCTTGGGATACTGCATAAGTCCTGTGCTGTCATATTGTGTGCAAGATGCAAACTGAGAGGAGGGGGTGTTTGCAACTGATTGCAATCTTCCTGCAGCGGAACAAGAACTGTGTCGGGTCACACAGAGCCTAGCTCTGAACCAGCTGCTGTGCGCGGCTTGCATCACAAACAGACCAGGACGCACCCACTAAACCCTAAACCCTAAACCCTAAACCCTAAACCCTAAACCCTAAACCCTAAACCCTAAACCCTAAACCCTGAACCCTAAACCCTAAACCCTAAACCCTAAACCCTAAACCCAACCTCAGCTTCAGTTTTGGGATGTTTTGCGTGCCGGCCATGAAACTGTCAAGAGCACCATGCCTGAAGCCCTCTGGGCTCCAGACAAGCCATGCTCAACTCTGCGGCTCCAAGCGTTGCGGCTCTTAAGTCTGCGGATGGTCACTTGGGGCTTCTTGGTGGCAAGTTTAGGGTTTAGGTTTTTAGGGTTTAGGGTTTAGGGTTTAGGGTTTAGGGTTTACGGATGCTCACCTGGGGTTTCTGGGTTGCAAGGGTTTTTTGGTCTGCCTTTAACTGCCAACGGCACCAACACGCCTTGAACGTGCCAAGCTTCGACCGTTCAGCTGCGCACTGTGGGACCTACGACCTACGAGAAAGGTGTTTCTCACGCATGGTCCGCAGTCTGTAACGTCGACTCGCTTGTGTCTTGCAGGGTCTGCATGCTCTGAATTGGAGGGCGAATGCTACACTTTGCTTCGAGGCCTGGGCCGATGACTCGCACGTCCGAAGGTACTTAAGAATCACCACTCTTAAGCCCGTAACCCCAAACCCGAGAAGATTTTCCTTTTTTCACTCGTCACACCCCCGTGAGTTACCGCCCCTATCCCCGGAAGGCTGCAATTTGGGCAGGCGTTGTTGGTGAGGGTTGCGAGGCTTGAGGACAGAGCGCAATCGGAGAGCGAGGAAGGAGGCCTTTCCCCGTCTCACACTTGAACATCACTCATGCTGACCTAGGTTGCGCCAGGATAGTCTGATACAGTTCGGGCAGGACGGTCCAGATGGGCTCGCGTTGGGGGCTCTGGCACAGACTGAGAGGATGGAGGCAGACGAGAGGCTCCTTGGTGGTGGCCTCAGAGAGAACCGTCCTCCCCCAAGCTCAAAGCTTGCCCGTGCTTATAATACCAGGCTCTGTCATCTCATCCGTTCGCAGCGACTCACCTCACTTCACTGGCCAAAGTGGGACATGGCAGCCACAAAAGAAACAACCAAGGATCTGGGCTCGAAGCCAAGACAGCCCCTTCGCAGCAACTTCATGGGCATCGGGCTAGCCCCGAGCTTGGGCTCCTGGCAGAAGCTGCTTGCACCAGAGAGGAATCGAAGCCAGGAGCCGTGACTCTGCCTTCAAGGAAGCGGCCAGCATCTGCATGGTAAGCCCGCAAGTGGCGTGCTCCAAGCCAAAGCCAGCAAACCGAAAGGCGGTTTCTACACACGCTCGCCTGCACAGCGGGATCTGGCTTAGGCTTGGGCATGGGAACTTCCTGTTCGTCACCACTCGTGAAGTGGTGGAGTGTACTTCTGGAGCCGCTTTGCATAAAGACGACGGGACAGCTGCAACGCAACCTCACAACGACCGCGCTCAACGTCGCTGTGTCGAGCCACGGTTCAGCTCAGCGAAATCCTGCGTGCTGTTGAGGAGTAACACACGGGACTCCCCTCTTACGGGGTACCTTTTTGGGAGGTTTCCCAGAACAGGGATTCTCATGATGTTGCTGGGAGCATACTACAGGTACCCCGGTCTTGGGAAATACCCAGCAGGGCATCGGTTCTTCAACCCTTCGATTCGAGAGGAGCTCGGATTTCGCCCTCATCCACACTCTGAAGTAGAAGATGATTGGAGGCTTGTGGTACCGGCACCACGGAGGGATGGTTATGATTGGAAACCCCAGTCGAGTTGGCAGAATGTGCAGTGCGACATGCGATGCGCCCTGTCCCTTCCAAAAAGACTCGGCGAACATTCTGCAGCGCTCCCTGACCTACTGCAGTCTCTTCTTCTTCTTCTTCTGCTTCCTCTTCTTCTTCTTCTTCTTCTTCTTCTTCTTCTTCTTCTTCTTCTTCTTCTTCTTCTTCTTCTTCTTCTTCTTCTTCTTCTTCTTCTTCTTATTCTTATTCTTCTTCTTCTTCTTCTCTTCTTCTTCTTTTTCTTATTCATGTTCTTATTCTTTTCATTCTCCTGTTTCTTCTTCTTGCTGCTGCTGTGGTGTAGATGAGGATGCAGGAGTTAAGCGGTCAGAAACCATGCTGCAGCAAGTATACATTTTTTAAGATCCAGCTAATCAACTACCGATGGCTCTGCAAGCCAACCCTCCGGCCACACACACCTTGCAAACTCGCAAATAAACCCCTAAACCCCTAAACCCCTAAACCCTAAGCCCTATACCCGAAACCTAAACCCCAAACCCTAAACCCTAAACCCTAACCGCCAAGCTCGGGATCAGACCTTGTCAGCCCCACCACAAGCTTGCACTTTGGAGGCTCAGGGCACTTATAACCCCAATTAGAACTGTACTTATGGGGTTAGGGTGTAGTTTAGGGTTTAGGGTTTAGGGTTTAGGGTTTAGGGTTTAGGGTTTAGGGTTTAGGGTTTAGGGTTTAGGGTTTAGGGTTTAGGGTTTAGGGTTTAGGGTTTAGGGTTTAGGGTTTAGGGCTTAGGGTTTAGGGTTGGAACCCCAAGTATAACTGTACTTATAAGCCCCCTAAGTCCCCTAAGTCGGCAATAAGTAGATTTACAAATTGCGGTTATAAGTACCCATGAACCTCCAAGCAGCGTCTCTAGCGTCTCTGGCACTGTGAAGCTCGGTGCTTCATCGGGGGATGCTCCTCAGATGTAGCGGGAGCTGAGGGATCCGGTGGTAGGGTTTAGGGTTTAGGGTTTAGGGTTTAGGGTTTAGGGTTTAGGGTTTAGGGTTTAGGGTTTAGGGTTTAGGGTTGTTTGGGGTTAAGGGTTTAGGGTCTAGGGTCTAGGGTCTAGGGTTTAGGGTTTAGGGTTTAGGGTTTAGGGTTTAGGGTTTATTCTACGCTGATGAAGGCAACGATGACTTCTAACCCCTGGGCCCGGGACTAAAAATATTCAAGTTCAGATGCCAAAGCGCCTGACAAACCCATGCGCAGCTACTGCCTGGGGTCATTGTCAACTGCAATGGTAGGAGAGGTGTCAACATGACTCTTTCTGCAAGTCTCAGTTGGGTAGTTTCCTGACAGCGATGTGCTCTGCTCTCTCTGCAAAGCACATCTTCGTTCAACGACGGCCTGAATTACGTGAGCTGGAGGTAGGCATGGGTGTCTTCACCGATGCGGTAGAATTGTGTACTTGCGGCAGCAACCACCTACAGCCTTCTTTCGTCGGATCTTCTGCCCAATATGAAGGGACTTACGAGGGGCCTAAACCCTGACCCTAAACCCTAAACCCTAAATCGTAAAGTACATAACTGCCAGGGTTTGGGCCGCAAGCAAAGGCTACGTTCGGCCGCCGCCAGCGTTTGCTGGCCGCACTGTGTAGCCCCTTAAAAGCGGATTCGTGAGGGGAGATTCTGCAGCCTTGCACGACCGCAAGCTGAAAGTTCATGAAAGGCTTGCTTCGGGTTATGAGTTGTTTTAGACGGTCCCAAAGCTCCGGAATGACAGGGCTCTCGGTACTTCAAGTGCACTGCAGGATCTTCCATGCACCGTATTCCGCAACTCAAACTCCTGTAAACGTCGCCCCTGTTGGCCCCTGGTTTGATGGAAGCGCCGATGCTGGTCGGACGGCTGCCACAGGCGGGGTTGGGCTCGATCTGATCTCGGTGCCTACATCGGAGAAGAAAGAGGCGTTCACAAAGACGAGGGAGGCAGCAAGGGTCGCGGCGGCGGCCAGTCCCTCAGGAACCTGCCATGCCGGCTCACTGGGGACATCCTTCTCTTTCTCGACCTTGGTGTCACCTTCCTCGCGCATCTCCCTCATGGCGGCGACAACCTCCTCAACAACGGCACTCTTCTTGCTGGGAGATGGCAGGGCTGCGCGCCCGGACTCGGAAACAACGGGTTCTGCTTCTGGTAGGGAGGCGTCATCAAACTCGGAGACCACGACTGCTTCATCTAGAAGAGAGGTGCCCTCAGACTCGACGACGGCTTCTGCAACAGCAGCGGAGGTGTCTTCAAACTCAGAGACCAAGGCTGCTGCGACGAGAGGAGTCCTGTGCTCCGGCGCCGCTGGCGTCGCACTGGGGAGCGCCATCATTGCATTCAGAGCTGCGATCGCAGCTTCCATCTCCTTCTTTGTTGGTTCCTCCGACAGAGCAGGAACAGTAGCAGCATCTGTGTTCTTCTCTGCTGTCCTACCCTTCTGCTGGTCCGCATGGATGGGAGTGTCACCAGGTGTGCCTGGGCTGTCTGGATTTCGCAATTTCGACTGACAGCTGACAAGAACATGACCCTAAAAGCACTGGAGCCAACTATCCTGGACATGAGTAGCCAAATCTTATGCAGGTGGAGGCTTCGTATCTACTGCGCTGCTCTCTCCCAGCTTAGAAAAAGCAGCGCTGCTTCGACTTTAGATAGGGCGCCTTCCAGAGACACCCTGACGAAGTTCTTCTGAGACACGGCACTTTGAATGGGAACGGCCGGCCCTTTACGGGCAGCCTCTAGTGGATCCGTCGGAGCCGGCAATCTTGGGGAAGTCGATGCCTTAACTTAGCCAATGGACAGCGAGCAAAAGAACAAAGAACAACGCTCCTTTCCTTGTCCCTTTCGAGCAAACCGGTGCTTTCCCAGAAACCAGAAATAATAAAAACAAAAAAACTTGCAGGCTTACCCTATGGCCAGCTGAATTCTGATCACAGCGGCCCGTGACGGCGTAGGTGCTGGAAGATCCTCGGGCTTGATAAATCGGCTGACTCGTGGCGGTGATGCTGCTGCTTGCATCTGGGGCTTGATAGATTGGTTGCCTGGCATCGGGGCCCCTTATCCCTAAGCCCTAAGCCCTAAACCCTAAACCCAAAACCCTAAACCCCAAACCCCAACCAGACGGGTTGCCTGGCGTCGGGGCGGCCGTTGGAAGATCCTGGGGCTTGATGAATCGGCTGGCTTGTGGCAGGGGTGCTGGCGCCTGGGGCTTGATGAATCGGTTGCCGACCTGCCCCAACGGCGTGCCATCTGCCAGGCAACCTTTAGGGGAGAGGATTAGGTCTGAATAAGGTCCCTGTTTAAGAACCCTAAACCCTAAACCCTAAACCCTAAACCCTAAACCCTAAACCCTAAACCCTCTGAATCCCTAAGAACCTTGTGTTGCTTCCGCCAGAGCTTCACTGCGCGCGCTGTAGGTGCTGGACTTCGGGAGAGGCGTGCCGTCTGGTAGGCATCCCTCCAGGGCTTGCTCGTAGGACTGTGGCCTACACTCCCCTTAGAACCTTCATAAAAATGGTGTGCTTAATATCCTCTTGGGTTTATATAAACAAAAATAATTTTAAAAAAAACCCAAGGGGGATAGAGTGGCTGGGCGACGAAGGGTTCTTTCGGTGGTCGCTCGGGCCGCATGGACATGTTGCCAGCGGACTCGAGCGGAGTGCCGTCGGGCAGGCACCGATTGTCATGGTAGGAGGGCTGCCCATCAGCCTTTCGAGCGACTTTGCCCCTGCGAGCTGCTATGCGCCAGGAAGCCATCAGAGCCGCAACGCCCACCACTCGGCCTGCTCTGCTCGCGCTGCCGCCACCTGCACCCGACATGCCGGCTGAGGCACGCTGGGGCACAGCAGTCGGAGGGGATGGAGCCTCTGCGATCGGTGTCTGATAGGGCAGCATGCCGGTCGACAATGCCGATTGCACCGACACTACCTCCATGATCTCTGGCGCCTATGGCGTGCAGAACGATTGCGGCCGAGTAGATTCGGTGGCCACACACCCCTGCGAGTCCGGATCTGGCGGCTACAGACTACCTCGCAAAGACAGTGCCGTCTTTGCCTTGAGCCTTGCTATTCGCAGCACAGCACTTTGTATGGTGCAACATGTGTCGTAGGGCACAGCAACGTGTCATTTCACAGACCAAGACCAAGCCATTGAGGCTGACGGACGCAGACCGGAAGAATCCAAGTAGCCCAAGCAGCCCTCCTCTGCAAACAATGAGTGCTGTACCACTACACTTCGTCCTGAACTTCAAGCTCTACACCTCTGGCATCGTTTCTTCCTGATATATACTGAAGATACCGGAAGGGCTATGGCTCGATAAGGTTAGAAGTCGGCAAATCGTCACTGTAGCCCATGCTGAAGCACATAAAACCCGGCAGCACCTAAGTGAACTCTTAGCCACTCTACGCCCCAAAGCCAACACGCTTGAGCGCTGGCAAAGTGGCTCGTCCGTGTAGCTTTCGCTGAGCTTCTCAACAGCGTTCCGGGAAGTGCCCTCATTGGCCCCAGAAGCACACGGAACATGCTTGAACAAGTAAATCCTCAACCCTAGGGTTCAGGGTTGCTGGCTTTCGGGTTTGAGGCTCTTTTGATCGTATGTTTAGGGTTTCATAAACCCAACAATCCTGGATGTAAAATTGCAAGATGTAAGGCGGCCAACATGATTGAGCTGAGGTAGTCTAGTCTGACAAGCATCCACAAAACTACCCTGCCTCTATCCGGCATATTCTACACAGCCCTTCGAAGGCGTGTTTTCCACAAGCAAGAAGTGTCGCTCCACAAGCCACCGCACACTTCCACTATGGCTTCAGTGTCGGGAAGGCGCGTTTTCCCTAGTAGGCAGGTTGCACACCATAGACCCCCTCGATACAACAGAACATGACCAGGACACCAATCCACAGCGACCTGGAAAGTCGCTCACCAACACAGGCCTGGAGAGCAAGGGCAGAAGATAACAAGTAGTCAACACTTGAAACAAGCGTATTTGAAAGCCTTCAACAGTGCCGGTTGGACAGAAATCAATTGCAGGACGAGTATTCATGCCGCATGCGCGACGACCGAAAACAACCGTCCAAATTTGCAGAGTCTCGTTGATTTGTTGGAAATCCCAAATCTCCAACCAACTTAAACAAAAGATTTGAGGGCAAGCAGAGACAAAAAAAATTAAAAAACTGAGCATTTTTCAACTCACACCACGCACTCTCCACCTTTACAGACTTGCTCTCGAAACCTGGACTTTCCACGGCCTAAGACACGCATCAGCACGTCTTGTCGGAAGAAGATTCATTGGAAAGCTGCCGCTGACAACCACCCCCATTCCGCTTCCAGGCAAGTGCCACTTCCCCACTTTAATGTTCGAGAACAGAGAGTGCGCGACCAATCTGCAGTGATAAAAAACACACAGGCGGCACGTGCGACCCACGCCCATCTGGAAAGACTGAAACTGCTGAAAAGAAGTGCGGGGGAGAGGCCCTGCGCATTGCAATGAAGATTTCTTGAAAACTCAAAAAAAAAACTTGCTCTCTCCTAGCACCTGCGGGTTTTTAAACTTCCAAAGCGCAGCCAATACAGCTTGCAATGGGCCTAACCTGTGGCCTAATATATTCCGGCCTAACACGCGCGAAAAAAAGAGAAAGTCTCTCATTGCAGAATCAGGCCATAGGAAAAAACATTAGGCCATAGGTTAGACCCTGGTTGGGTATTGGCGATGAATTATCGGGAAACACGATTGGTCGAGAGCTTGGCATCTTCTAGAGCTTGGCGTCTTCTACCTTGATGGTTTGAGGCTGATCGATTTTGACTTTTGCATATACGAAAAGCAGAAATAATAAGTCACTTCAAAAATTGTAGAGAATTCATCCACCCTCTCGTTTCTTGTTTTTTTGGCTTCTTGTGCATTTCCGGAAATCATTCTAAATCCTCGTTTCTGGCTTTTGTTTCTTGCGTTCAAAAGGGGCCTCGAATCCACCGTCAACAGCGGCGACGTGACGGCCGAGGTGCTGAACCGACCACCGCCACCGCCAAGCGGCTCTGTGGTGGCCTGCAACGCGGGCTCCAGAGAGCTCTCTGCCTCGTCTGCAGGGTGTGCTTTACGGACCAGGCCATCTTCTTCCACCTTGACGGGCCAGGCAAGAAGGCGGGTTGAAGCGCTGGTGAAGAAGGGAAGAAGGGCCGCTTGTGAGCACAGCGACACCAGGCGGTGCTGGACTAATGGCTGGTGGAGGACTTTAATGTTCGGGATGTCCAAGCTGCACTCGCGAGACGCGAGTTTTCCAACAATCTGGACCTGACCTTCGACAGGGTTCAGGCAGTCCTCAGGCAGAATTTCGGGAAAGTTGGAGACTTCCCTGGTCGGCCGGAAACACTAGGCCCCTTGGGGCAGAGTTTTCCACAGCCTGTGACGGATGAACTCGCTGGGTTCGAAGTTCTCAGGGCCATGCAGGAGTTGAGTCGCCGCAGGTCAATGCAAGTGGAGACCATGTCGCAGTCTGCGGGCATCAAAGTCGGCAGACTAGTCTTAGTCGCACAGTACCCTGTTTGGCGAGCTTGGAAGACGATCCGCCCTCGCTGCACCTCCCTGAGGGTCCAACCGAGACCCTTCTGCAAACTAGACCGCTCTGTAGCGCCGCAGGAAGGTGGTTGGAGACCTGCAGATGGGTCAGCGTGCCCGCTGAAGAGTAGGAAGACACCATACTGGCAAGCCGGCTGGTGGAATTCCTGCTGGTGGACATTACGCTTACCTTCGGGCAGTACATTACACCTGATCAACAAGTTGGTTTTGTCTCGCACTATGAGAAGGTCGTCACACAACTGCAGTCTTTTGTTTTGCATCGAGCTTCTTTACCACGTCAGTGGCGAAGTAAGCGATTCAAGTAAAGGGTGAAACGCAATAGTCAAAGCAACAACAAGCAGCGGCAAAGGGACCAACAAGGAAACAAACCAAACCGACAAAGCACAATCTAGGTGTCAAAGGTGAAACGCCTCTCTCAGTACACGAGGAGGAGCAGGAAGTTATACCAGCATTTACCACATATGTGGAGCGAGGGCGCTGCAGCGGATATCACTAGAGTCGATAATGCTTCATCAGCATGCATGATCCTGACCAGCATTGCAAGCATCTTTCCATTCAGGCGAGAACCCGAAAGAGCGAATGGACAGTGAGGTATCAAGCTATCCAGTCGTCTGCCAGTCAATCTGCCACGCAAGGCCCACCCGTAATGTCAACCAAACACAACTGGAGCTCAGTCGGCATCCAATCCAAAAATGGTTTGGCCGGAGACTGCAACCGTCCATCGTCCCCACTGAGCAGCCGCAATGCTTCGGTCTCCGGCGTCGCTTCTAAAGGGGCTTAACCTGCCCGTTTCGGGTACCAGTTGCCCGGTCACCTCATTAGCTTGGATGCGGGGGGTGTTCATACTGAGCCTCGTCCAGTTTCTCCGCTCGAGTTCTGGTCCATCCACAAGGGCCGTCCCAGCGACTGCTTGGAAGTAAAATTTGGCTCAATCACCCTCACGTGCCGCCTGATAGGGTATCAGGTAGGGAATCAGGTAGATTGCACGTCACACAACTGCAGTTCTTCCTGCGGCTTTACCAACCTGCTGATATGGTTGGAAATGAATATGACACTGTTAGATGCTTGCAAAACCCTAAGAGACTTTCCCTTGCGGGACCCAAACCCTCTGAATTGAGATATACAGTTTGAGAAAGTTCCGGTTCCAAACAAGTTCACACTTTGCCGCCTTGCTGCCTGCTGTTCTAATTTTGGGGGAAGACTGACACAAGACTTAGACTGGAACCGACTGAGAGGCTTATTTGTTTTACTCGCAACGAGGAGCTGTGCAAGCCAGATCTGGCTTCCCGTGTGTGAAAAAAACGCCGCAACTGGGCCCAAAAATGGCTCCTAAACTTGGGTTCCAATTTGCGGCTCCAACCTGGGTGGCCTTGTATGTTCACACAGGAAATCTAAAATCTAGGGCCCGTTTTCGGTGCCCAGAACTGAGCTGCTTTTGGAACCCATTTGAGTTCAATAATAATTGAAATCAACTCACAGACAAACAAGATTTTTTCTATTCGATACTGTTTGCATCAACACTCAAGAAAACAAAAAACTCCGTCGATACGCGGGCTTGCTAAACTTGTCTTTAGCTGGCATTCAAGACAAAGCAGTCTTGCATATTTCGCGTGCGATCTTTCTCGCACTGTGGAGGTCACTTCGGCTTCCCTACCTTTTGGGGTTGATTTCTTGCCCTCTTTTTTGTGTCTCCAAATCCACACACCTTTCACCACCCGCACACTTCCACACTTGAACAGCCAGCAGAAACCAGCCGACATACAGGCAAACGCACACCACCCACTAAAGCCACTTTGCACCCACACAATGACACACACCACACTCCATGACACACACGACTCTCTGCCAAAACGCCGAAACCACAACACACCACACCCATTCACAATGAAAAAACGAGGTAAACACACACAGACACCACTGCAAGGTCACTGTTTTTTTATTTGGTGTCACTTCTGAGACTCCATGCCTGACCACCCTTTGCCTACACACTTTTCTTGCACACTGAAGCCAAAGACATGCACCCGCAAACCAACCCACTTTGCAACCGCAAATGCTCACACACACACAACACTCTTGCACGTGCACACAGAAAAACAGCCGAAACCACAAAATGCACATTCTTATGGATATCTTTAAGTTCCGACTGCAATTTTTTCACTGTCTTTCTGGTCAATCGACAGCTTACCGGGCTGACAGCACTCACCAAAACACTTGCTGAACGATCTGTTTGTGTTTTGGTTCAGGGCGGTTTCTCGAAACTCTCTCTTTCTGAAGCTTGCAACTCAACCGAGAGATCATCCCGACAAAAAACAAAGAAAACATTGAACAAAAGCAAGAGAAAAATTCTTTTCAGACGGGCGAAGGCAATTTGAACTGAAAAAAAAAACCAAAAAGTGTTGCTGTGTATGAATCTGCTGCTGAATCTGAAGAAAATTGTCTAAGTTTCACGACTCTGGCTTCTTTCCAGTGTTTTCTCGATTTCTCCAAAGTTCAAAAAGAAAAACCAATGTTTTTGCAGTTCTTGCTAACATTGAAAAAAACAATCACACTGACCTCTCATCATGGCCAGAACGACTTGAGAGTCGTCAGCCTCGATTTGCATTCCATTCGACTTTTTTGACAAAGCTTCGATTGCGTTCTCTTGTCTTTGATTCTCCAAAATGGCCAAACAGAAATTCAAGGCACACTGAAATTTGACAGAAGATTGAGCAGAAGAAACTCTGCTTTCTTTCAGGCTGTGTAAAAGTTTCTGAACAGCACAGCACCCAACTTACACACAGCTTCGCACTTGCACAGCACTTTCTCGGTCTCACAAAGCGACGTTCAGTTGTCCTGCCTTCTTAGCGCTTTCTCAGCTCTCTTGGCTCTCTTGGCCTTGAGCCAAAAGTCAAAAGTAAAACTGAAATCCCAGTTGACGCCACCTACGCAAGCTCACTTCTCCTACAAAACAAAATCTCAAGGAAAAACACGCTCGACTGCTCAGGGAAGACCTGTACGTCCTGGGCATACAGTAAGCACGCCAAACATGCACCTTGGCCTAAAAGGCATCCCGCTGACATGTCTGTACACAGATTTTCACACCCCCTTTCGGGATGACCTTTTAGTTCACCTCACTCTCAGATGACGACATCTTCAGACGATCACTCCAGTCTCAGAGGCCTGCTGCTGTTTCCTGTCACACATGCCGAACACGGAGTGATGCATGTCGGGTTGGAGGTAACTGCCGCCACATGCTTGCAGTACACACTGTGATATCTATCCCCGGACGGGAAGATGCACAGTTCTGTGTTGTCTGGTTCTGGCTTACAGTTCCCACACTGCCACATGGTCCGCCATGATCCCTCCAGTCGATAGCATGTCTGATCATTGTGAAAGAGGCCCTGAGACGATGAGGCAAAGATGCGCTTGTCAACTCTGTCTTTGCAGCTGAAACTTGCGGGCTTCTTCTTTGCACCAGCTGCCTTTGGCCTCGCTCTCAACGACGATGCCTCCTTTGCACCATCTCATCTACTGCCAGATCTTTCTGCTGACTTCTCTCAGGCACAGAGTTGTTTTGGGCACCTTGCGGCTTCATCGCATCATCATCCAGAGGTGGATTCTGTGTAGCAGCTTTTTGCTGCCCATAGCTCATCCGGAAAAACAATGCCCACGCACAACAGCATGTCATGATCAGCGTACCAACCAAGATGCCGTTGACAAAGAACCCGATAATGATGACCCATACTGGGTCCCAAGTCGGACTGGTAAAGATCTGTACAAGCTCGCTGCCCATGAAGGTGGTTCCCCAAGGCTCTACTGGCCTCGCAGTCTCCACTCCAGAGCTCATCAACGCAAGAATGGCCACTGAAATCGCCACTCTCATCAAAGGCTGTGCAACCATGAGGCTCGAGGAAAACTAGAAAACTTGCGTTACAAAGAATCACAAGTGCTGTGCAAACGCACTGTGCAAAACGCACCTCGACTACACTCCTCACATGAGTCGATCATGTGTGGCGTAAGATGAAACCACATCGGTTCCCCCTTTCAGTTTGTTGCTTTTCGGGCCTTGAGCAATCCGTCTGCCAGCACCTTGCTATACCTCCCTTTTGCTGTGTAGTCAGTGATGGAGCAAGGCATGTGTCTGGCAACTGCAGCTTCCAAACATGTCGAAAAGCTTCTGGGCACAATCGGAATGTGAACACATGAACCTGAGACGTTTTGACACTGGAAGACCGCTTCGACTCACCACGTCGGTGGCACATAGCCATACATCTACGGGATACACAAGACCTGAGGCTCGAAGGACATTCTGCGTTCCCCATCTCTTCCAAATCATGTTTTGCTTTGGCAGTTCGAAAGTACGTCCATCTCCAAGCTTCAGATACTTCTCTGCAGCCCGCATCAGTGCCTCCCATTCGAGGTCGGATTCTGTACACCTTTGCACAAAGTTCCTCAGCATCGAGCCTGAAGAGCAAGGCGTAGACACGTGAACGTGGATCCAAAGCCCTCTGTTCTTCCAAGCAGTGATGACCTTGATGGTTTCTGTCAACACTCGAGGTCTCGGCGTTGGCTGTGATCCCGCAATACGGAACCCCAAGTGATCCACACACCTGACACAGGGCAGAACCCTCACTGCAAAACACCTCCAGCACTGCCACTTCATCAGATTCTTTCATGCTCTCTGGAGAAACTCGCAGCTGTGACAACATGTACAACGCCTCCACATGTCCATCCTGTGTGATGAATCCCAATCGCGTTCTGTGTTCCTGGAAGAGTCGGGTTCCTAGATTTTTAGTGTAGAGATCAGCAGCGTTCTCCGCGCCTCTCAGCCAACGCAATTTGAGCCGACCTCTCAAGAGATGCTCTCTCATCCACGCCAATCGGACCTCCACATGTCTCGAACGTTTCGGTACGTCTTCCGCATGAATGACATCCAACGCTGCCTGACTGTCCGTCAACAGTTCAGTGTAGATCTTCCCACGCTGCTCTTCGCCATCTTCGTCCTCTGCATGGGCGCTCATCTGCACATCAATTGACCCTTGAAGTTCACCGAAGGCGGTGAGGACACGATCAAGCAAGTGCAAAAATGCGATTGCCTCCTGCGCAGCATGTTGCAACGCATGAAGCTCAGCCTCACACGATGACAGGCACACAACCCCTTGCACTTTTGCGATCCCTCGCACAAGACCTCCTCCGAAGCAGATGGCTCCTCCTGTGATTCCTCTTCTGCAGATGAACCTGTATGGAGCATGAGACGCATCTGCAAAGACATGCACACTACTCCGCAGAACCTCTTCGGAACATTCCAAGAACTCACCACTCAACTCTGATGACGGCAAGCGCAGTGCAACATGTCTGTCGGTGTAGAGATAACGTAGAAGTGCCCTCAACGCCGCCTCGGTGCTCTGTGTCGGCGCAGCTTGTTGCGTACTGATGAGTCCAATCATCAGCTTCAAATCTTGCCTTGTCTGCGCATACCAGAGCACCTTTCCAAGCACTCTGCGGAATCTGCTGTAGGCTTCCGACGTCAGAGCCGGTGCACCTGTTTTCTCCAGGAGGCCTGCTAGGTCTGGGACGGAGGTTGTGCCCTTTTGGATGCCAAACGCATCGAAGCACGATTGCAAGTATCCAGACTTCACACCTACCTCGACTGCACTCTGCCCCGGCCACCGACGAATGCACCGACCAATGAACTCAACCATGCCGCCACCTTGACTAGATGTTTTCACCCTACCTGTCACCTTTTCGGTTACTCGCTTCCCGATGGCACTCAAGACCAAGTCTTCAGCCCACTGATCATCAGTGATGATTAACAGGTCGTCGACGTAGCACACGATCATCACTCTGCTCGATCTATCCTTGTGCCACACTACACCCGCAAAGAGACATGGCTCACGTGCATCACTCAAAAGACCCAGTGGACGGATCAACGAGGAAAGAAGTTTAAGCCATGCCAATGAAGCATCCCGCAGTCCATTCAGCGCGCAATATAGGAAGAAGAAGATAGCCTGGCCATCTTCCGAACTGATGCTCAGCGGTAGCTTCAACACAACGGGGTTCGACTTGGTGTCCAACGGCGAGTTCATGAAAGCATGCCCAATGTCTGCCGCACAACCTTGCATGTCACGCGTGGCCATAAAAATCAGGGTGAGCATCATGGCATCATGGCTTGGGGTTGGTGAACTGAACCCTTGCTTTCTTGGCGAGCCATGCACGGTGTCCTTTGCCACAATGCGGCACCTGACACGAGTGGGATTCTTTCTGGCACAAACCCATCGAGCGGGTATAAGTCTCAACGATGGTTTTTTCCTCTGGCGCCTCTTTACTACATCAGTAGCACAGTAGGCCGGTCTTGTTGGGCTCGACGAAAAGGGTGAAACAGAGTCAGCGCGCACAACCCGCCAGACACAACACGAAACCACCAAAGAACAGACCCCGAAGAAACAAAGCGAGCAATCGCGCAAAACTACTAGATACCCCACGGACTCAGTACTCGAGGTCGTCAATGAAGTCCCGGTGCACAAGGAAGCACAGAGCTTGTGGGGGATTCGCAAAATGCGACATTGCCAGATTCACAAAATCACCATCATGTAGCCACTGGTGCGACAGCGGTTAGTCAACCCAAGATCATCAGACGAGGTTCGAATCGCTTAATCGTTGTCAAGGAAAGACAACCAACACTCAATGGCGAAAGGATGTTGCAAGTCAGACTCCCAAGGGGGGATGAAAGATGTGCATATGCCCCATGGTGGTCAGCCAGTGGGGACTTAACAGCAAGAACAATCCAGGCCAGACCGGCCCAGGGCACTCCATGGTGGTCAGCCAGTGGAGTAGCTCCGAGCACAGGGTTCACCAGTCAACCTGGCGCACAAGTGCCCACCCTCAAAGGTGCCCGCGCACGGCCAGAGGGGGGGGGCGAGAGTAGCAGCAGCTACCGATTACCTGGCGCACAAGGGCCCACCCTCAGAGGTGCCCGCGCACGGTCAGAGGGGGGGCGAGAGTAGCAGCAGCTACCGATTCCACGGGGAAAGTCCACGGCGAGTTATCAAACCCTTAACGCCACAGGGTTTTAATGACACCGAGGGACCTCCCAGTCCAGGCATCTCACACAAGGCTACGCCACTTTGGCACTGGCCTGCGCATCGGCACGCATCAGGTCCCTTCACCCAAACCCGCGAGGTACGTCGGTAAGGAGATGGGAGGGCTCACATCACCGTCATGCAGCCACCAATGTGAGTACATTCAGCACCAGCCAAGGCCGTTCACGAGATGGTTCACAGTTTCGCCATCACAGGTGGAGCAAAGTCGTGCCTCAGCACGGAACGTTGTAGGTGTCAACCTTCGTGTTCCGAAGTATAAAGTTGCCCCATGGTGGTCAGCCAGTGGGGACTTAACGGCAGGAACAAAGGGGTAGGACCAGCCCAGAGTACTCCATGGTGGTCAGCCAGTGGAGCCTCTCCGAGCACAAAGCGCAACGTTCTTTTGACTCACAAGAGCTCGTCCGCCGGCCAAGGCAGGCTTGACTGCTTCGTTCCACTCAGAGCCATCAGGTAAACCAAAGCAGGCGGGGACCCCACCTGCCCCGCAGGAAGCGGGAGAATCCCCCAGTCGAAACTTCGCACTCAAGGCCAAGCAACTATCTTGGCCGGTGAGGGTTGAGGGTTCAATACCCAGAATCAGCCCGTCCATGCCCAAACTGACAGACGTCGGTGAGGAGATGTGAGGGCTCACATCACGCTTGGCCACCTACCGATGGGGAGGTAGTCATGTATGGCTGCTTTGACGCAAGCAGAGATAGACACCAAGCAGGCAGGGAACCCCGTAGCAACCCAAGCACAGGCGAGAATGGCTCTCGTGAAGGGCAGGTTGTTCACAGGTGCTCGATGGCACATTGCCAGGGAAGTGGAAGCTGATCTCCGCATACGAGTGTCCACAACCCGGAAGCAGCATCCCCGAGCTGGTCTCTCCCAATAGGCATGACGTCGTTGTACGCCAAGGGGGTGTCACCTTCCAGACGAGAGATGGCCAACCCTCTAGCCCAAGGGGTTTACACTTGATCGTAGCACATGGAAGCAGGCAACCTGCCCACCTAGAGGGGGCAGAGGAAAGGAAGATTGGCCGTTTTACCGATGACAGAGCTGGAATATCCAGGCAGGACCGGCCCAGGGCAGTCCGTGGCAGATGGCCAGTGGAGCAACCACGAAAGAAAGGCCCCCCGTCACCATAGGCACAACGCAGAGCCGACACAGAAGGGTGTTCACAGGTGCAGGCAGTGAGCACACAGAAGACAAGCACGATCCAATCCGTGGCATAGACCACGAGAGGGTTGCCAAAGCCGGGCGCGGCGTGACAAGTGGCAATGAAAGAAAAGAAAAAGTTTCTTCTTTCTTTAGGCGCGGCGCCAGCCGCGGCGGCGACCGCCGCGCATGGCGCCGCCCCTTCAAGGAAGAGCTGCGCCGCCAAGAACAACCTGCCACCTCTGGCGCCGCGTCTGTTTAAGCAAGCACCGCCCACAGTGCCATAGCCAGTTCTCTGCGCCTACTCTCTCTAACCTCTAACCCGACTCGAGCACGTTAACAGCAAACGCCCAACCCTACCGCGACCCCCCAGCAACAGAAGAGCATGGAACCTTTTTGCGCATTTCTTGCGAAACAGAAACGCTTGAGCTTGTCACTCATCGTCGAACAAGGCCGACTGCAGGCTACACTCCTCTTCGGAGATGTGCTGGTCGCCTTGAGCGTTCTGCGACTCCTGCTCTGGTTGGGCAGAAGCCTTGAACATGGGCTGGAACACAGACAGAGCGGCCAAAGATGCACTGCCGCTCTCGGTCCTCTCGGCCCGTCGCACAGCCCCGAAAATTTGAAACACATCGGAGCCTGAAAACCAAAACTGCAACTGGAACAAACGAACTTTCTGGTTCAGCTGCTTCTCTAAAGCATCCGCACGCTCGGGAGTCGGCCCCACAGTGTTGAAGGCCTGTCTTCCGACCTTCCGGCGAAAGGAACTGAAGAAGCCGTCCATCTTCTGCGTTCCTCCCACCACGTCTTTCTCATCCCACTCACGTCCATTCCAAAACTTCACATGGAAATTCTTCGTGAACTCGGGATGCGGAGGCTTGTGGCGAACATTTGTGTGAGCTAGCTTGAACTGGCTGAACTGCCGCCCTTGCAAGGTTCCGTCATACAAGGGCCCCTCTGGCTGGTCCAATTGCTTGTACGCCTTTGCTGAATCGGTGTGGCAAATGCTGCCACACTCCAAGCGTGGCTTTCCAGTTGAAGTGACCATGACGGAGCGCAACTCTTCCAAACTGAGAGGGCCTCCACCACCTTGACCACCTTGACTCAAGCGGTAGGGGAGCTTTGCGATGTAAATTGGAGGAGCCACGCCTGACCATGCCGATGAAGCGAAGCCAAAGAACTGAAGTGTTCAACCCAGCACTGCGAAAAGCAACCTCGTCAATTTCAACATCCATGCCGGGCCCACCCACAGTCAGTTCTTCGTTCATTTTCTCCACCAAAGGGCACAGCCAACTTCGAAAAGCATCCCACTGCTCTCGAACCGTTCTGGAATCCAAGCCCAATATCAATCCAGCTTGATCCGGAGACAAATTCAAAGTGCACATCAGCCACAAACAACCAACTGCAGATCCAAGAGCAATTCGCTTGCAAAACAAGTCTCTGTCTTGCGCAACGACACTTTCAGAATATCTGCACTTGCGGCATCGCACCAAACATGAATTCTCTCGATCCTCAAGCTTCCAATCCTTCTTCTCACACTTGGGACACACGTTCTCGCGAATGTCTTTGCAAATTCCAAGCTCGTAGAGAATTTCTGCAATCTCATGGGGCTTGCTGGTCAAAATTCCATCCAAGCTGTAGCGATTTTGAACTGCGCTGCGAGCAAACACCGCAGAACGTCCCCGCTTTCGGCCAGGACTCTCAGCACGCGGATCTGTGTACGTCCGCTTGCCCTTGTTCGTTGCCGGCTGCTCTGACTGCTTCTCCAAATTCTCTTCTGCATTCTTCTGCTTCCCTCTCGATCTTCTGGCGAAAATGGACCTCCATTTTGGAAGGCTGCGGTCTTGAGGCATCGGCTTCAGATGCGGAAGATTCATTTCGAGCTCCAGGCTGTCGTTTCTTGCTGTGACGAGCAATCTTTGCTGAAGTTGCTTTGGGCTTGGCTTTGACTTTTGGAGAAGCTCGAACACGACGATCGCGTCCTGCAGTTCCCATGGAAACTTGACCTCCATGTTCCCAGCGGGCAGCCATTGCAAGTGTTTTTGCCATGACTCTTGCAGGTTTTTTGCAAAAAGTGAAACTTCTGTTGATCCAACAACGCAAGCATGCAAATAAGAATTCTCAATCAAAAACATCAAGCACAGTCCCTTGTGTTCCACCTTCTGGAAAGGAACCTCCACAGTGCAGAACAAATTGCCAGACGACCAATAACTGTGTGGAGCATGGAAGCAGTGTCTATTTGTGAAAAATTTCTGAACCAGCTTTTCCAAAAAAAAATGGGCAGAGTTTCTGCAGACCCAACCCCCCTCCTCTTCAGGGTCATTTCCCTCCCCCACATCGGCTAAAGGGGGCAAATTGGGCCTCCGCCCTTGCCCCCTTCAGCCAATGTGAAGGACAGACACAAGTAGGTTTTTGAATTTCAAAACAAACATGTTTCAGGCAATTTGTACAAACACATGTGCAGGTTGTAGGCCTTGCATTATTGAATCTGGAATCTCTTTCTCAGTTCATTTCTTTCTTGCACTTTCTTTGCTGAAGAAAAAAAAACTGATCTTGTTGACAAGTGCACAAATTTTGGCATTTTTGGGATTTGTTGTTCATTTCCTCAAAAAATTCATGTTGGCATGTTTCTTTAAAATCTATTGGAAACACCAATTTAAATTGACTTAGAATGCATTAATGCCATATTAGAATAATGAAAGCTGAGATGTCTTTGAACTTGTACACTGGATCTCAGAAGATGTAAGAAATTTTGAAAAAAGAAGATTTTTTGCTTTCTAAAGAATCATTGTAAACAGAGCACGTGCCATGGTGCTTCTATAAAGATGCAGCATCAGAAGTGCTGCAGCATCTTTATTAGATGTGGCACCACAGGTGTTAATGTTTTGCCACCTGTGGTGCATTGCCCAAGAAAAGAATGTGCATTGAAGATGGCAAGACTGCCACCTGTGATGCCGCGCCCACCTTGCCAAACCAAGAATATCCCGAGGTAGTCTTGTGGCATGTATCGGCGAGGAGATGTGAGGGCTCACATCATGCTAGGCAGCATGCCATGAAAGGACTCAATGTGTGAAAACACAGCAGCAGCGCGCTGAACCCTCTTTTTCTCACGACTTGAGCCAAAGTCATAAGCCGGAGGCTTCGTCAGTGAAACTCTTTACACACAGGTGAAAACTCTGCTCTGCCACGTGTTCTCCACAGCCACAAAACAAACTCAAACGTCAGTGGGAGTTCTCGGGACCTACCCAACTACACCTAAAGCAAGCAAAAACGTGCACAGTCACTTCTACAGCTTCCAGACACACATCCCTACAACTCAAGCAATTCAAAAGGCTTTCCCACTTAAAGCAGCACTCCCGTCGAGCCTCCAAGGCACAACTACGGAGTTCCTACAACTACACACACACAACTCTGAGCCAGCATGCAGGACAACAAAGTTAACATGTCCTTAGACAGGAACTTTCACACCCCCGCTTGGACTGTGATGCCTCAGAGCCACGCACTTCTTCACAGTTCGGTGTTTCCAGTGCTTAAACATCTCATCCCAGGCAAAGTCCGAAAGCGAGCACTCCTACTGCCGACCTAAGAAGGTGTTCCTACAAGACCTAACGTGACTTTCGCAGCACGCAAAAGAGCTCTACCCAGTTTAGTCGGATAGATACCTGTTTCTTCGACACTAGCAAGTGAAACATGCTGATGACTTTTGTCACAGGGCTTTCCAGAGAAGATTTCACTCCACTCCTCTCGGTTTGTAGCAAAGAACCACCGCTTAAAGACCCCGTCGAAGGCACAACGGTCCACAACCCTTCCAAAGTTCAGACCAAGGCGCTTCTTTTCTTTCAGATAACTTTCCTCCTTCCAAAGACCACAGTTCTTTGGCCATTCCTGGGTAACCAGGATCTCTTTGCAGCGGTCCTCCAGAAGTCGTCCTAAAGCTTTCCAAGATGCAACATGCTTCTTGACCTGCTCTCGCCACCGATGTCGAAACTTCGGTCGATGCCAGTTCTTAAAGCGGTAGCTACATCCAGCGGTACACGGGGAAGCTATGTGGACATAGATCTGGGGCGGTTTC
Organism: Symbiodinium natans; assembly: GCA_905221605.1. Taxonomy (NCBI): domain Eukaryota; class Dinophyceae; order Suessiales; family Symbiodiniaceae; genus Symbiodinium; species Symbiodinium natans. Next base: position 1,299,344 of record CAJNDS010002224.1, read on the forward strand.
CTACTCAACAGACACAGCAAGACCTCTCCTAGAAACATTTGAGTACTCTTGCTTAAGAAGTCTTCTTTCTCAGTTATGCCTATATATGCTACTCGGTCACGAGCACACGCTCGGCACAACGCACTGTCCGTTGAACAAAACACCTCGATCACAAGCAGAGGAACAGATCCCAACGCAAGGTCTCTTGCCACTGGCTCGTACTTCGCCAGGTTTGTCGGGATTTTCTCAAGCTTTTCACATACTTCTTCAAGTTCTTCCATTCGTTCACGAAGGTGTTCAGGAACTACAAGACCCTGAAGGTCTTCTTCACACACTCTTTCCAGTCCACACGCAACCAGCAAATGCTCAAGCAACAACTCCTCAGGAGATTTCGTCAGTCCATCGGCTGGATTCCGTTCTCCACTGATGAAGCTTAGAATCAGCCTTTCCAGGTGGACTAGCTCTTGAAGATAGCGATGACGAAGCTCCAGGTGCCGAACACGGCGTAACAACCCCGTCATTTTGCTAATCGACAAAGCGGCTTCCGAATCCGAAGCCAGGTGAATCGGAAACTCACCGGTCTCTCCTTTGGGCATTCCATACAGGAGCGTTTCCATGAGCAAAGACAAGTACACCGACTCTTTGGCTGCCTCAGTCAGGGCTGCCAATTCGGCCTCCGCCGAACTCAACGCGGTCACCGACTGTTTCCGCGAGAAAGTTTTGATCATGATGCCATGCCACTTCACAATGGCACCAGACACAGAGCAAATGTTCCATGACGCATCCACAAAGCCAGAGAGCATGTTTTCCGAAGCGCAGCAAGGATACTCAAACGCTTCTGCCGAAAATCGCTGAAGGTACTCAGGCAAAGCCATCACCCAACGAACCACGCGTCTCAAGCAAGCTTCTGCCTGGCTATCTGGGTCACTCTGATACCGGCCCAGAAATCCTACCGGGTAGGACAAATGCGGCAACGTCAGGCTTGCCCACATCAACTTACCAAGCACACGTCTATAGCGTTCATACGCCTCAGTGCTGATAGGTGTTCCAGCCTCCTTCTTCCGGTAATCCCTCTCGAGGTTTCCCAGCACTGGTTTCACACCTTTTCCGCTAATGCCAAACTCTTCTCCAAGCGACTTCAAGTACCCCGGCTTCAGGCCAAAGAACACAGGCCCATGCTCAGTGGTTCGGGCGATCACTCGACCCAAGAACTCGAGCTGCCCAGTCTTGCCAGGTTCTAGAAGCCCTGTCTGCTTCATTTTATAGATCTTCGCTAGCTTAGCGTACAGATCCTTGGCAACTGGCGGATTCTGGGAAAAGATGATGAGATCGTCAACATACACTAACACCAAGGTCAGCGCACCATCCTTCTCAAGCCGGTGATGCACAGTAGGATCGGCAGTCTCACCAAACCCAAACTGCTTACGCAGCGTGCTTGTAAACTCTAGGTACCAGCTCAGTGGTCCTACTCTCAAACCATTCATGGCTTTGTGTAGCTGCGCAAACAGCGGCTTGTTCTCCTCATCATACATCCCATTCGGAAACCGGATACACTCTACTCCCTGCACAGGCGCTTGCATGAAGGCAACGCTCACATCTGCTGACAACAAGGTGCCACCTCTGACAGCATGAATAGCAAGGACACCCCTCAAGGCTTCCAAAGACGTGGTGGGGGAATATATCCCATCAGCTAGAGGATTGGATCCAAATGCATAGTCTCTCACAACAAGACGAGCACGAACTCGTTCAGGGTTCGTGGCCGACGGTTTCGAAGTCAGAACCCACCTAGTCGTATGGATTCTCCGTGTAGCTCGTTTACGGGCCTCAGCTTCTCCTATAATCGTAGCTACACCAAAAGCATCAAGTTCTGAGAGCTCGAGTCTCATACCTTCTTCAAGATGCTTACGAGGCAAAACCTTGCCAGAAACTTCGCAAACCGCATTGTCCGGGACATGGACCCAAATCTTCTTTCCACCAAACTTCATACGGAACCACTCTTTGACATCATCTCCCTTACGGATTTTTGTCGTTACTCTCAAGTCAGGCCCATCAAAGAGTTGCCTAAGGCCATGCTCATAGAGCCACGTCAGGCCCTCTTCCATGGCATCGTCTTCTCCTGGATCCATAGGGGCGTCGAGGTCCTCAAGACCTACGCCTCCGGGAGGCTCAACCTCCATGCCTGTTTCTTCAGGCACGTCCGAAAAATCCGGAGAATACCCATCCAACTCTCCTTCTTCTTCCATTGCTTCAGGGCCCTCAAGAGCAGGTGGTTCGGTGCGTTCAACAGGAAACTCAAGACTTCCTTCAGGGATATTTGGGGAATCAAGCGGCGGACTCGGACCATCGATTGGAACATCGAACTTGATGGGTCTTTCAGGGTCTTCCTTATTACCTCGAAGGTCACGCAAAGCAGCTTTGTCAAACTCCACTGGATCTTTGGCACGAAAAGAGCTGAAGATTTCCAAACGAGGGGGCTTTCCAATACCTATTGGAACAAAGACCCGAATCCCGGATCCATTAGCACCGTGAGGTCCTACATAGAGTGCCCTCACCAAGCGCTTTCCGCGGTGCTCTGGGTAGTCCTTCTGAGGCTTCCCAAAGCCCACAACCCCAAACTCACAGCTCTTCACTGGCTGAACTGTCGACCCACGCAGTCTCTCCAACGGCGTGCTGTGTTCCTTGGACACATGAAACAAGTTATGCATCCTCACAGAGTACCTCATGGCCTCAACAAACAGATGGCTCCCTAGAGGCAACTTTTCACCTACACGCTCTTCTAAGCCCAGCCAAACAGACCAGAACGCTTCTTTCACAAGGCAAACATGGCGTTCAACGATGCCCTTCGCTTGAGGTCTGTTTATCGCGAACGGGACCCAGTGCATTGACCTCCCCCCGAATGTCCGGTGTTTCGCTGCATTGCGGAAAACACTCTCGAGGAGATTTTCTTGGTCCCCGTGGACAACAATGTCCAATCCACTCAATCCCATTTCCGTAAAGGCTTTGCAAACCGATACAGCGGGCACTTCATCCTCAGGTCCTAAGACCACGGTATGTATGTACCCCGACACCACATGAACCATGAGAAGGAAACGAACATTCTTTCCGAAAAATCCAAAGTCGACTTGCAACTCTCCGGGTCCGTGGTGGTGTTTCATGTGCTTCCTACGAGCCGGCACTCTCCCTCTAGCGCTTTGACATGTGTCACAGCAACTAAGATAAGGTTGGTGGCCCTTATTTCGGTGCGCCTTCAGCCGCTCCGAGGTCAAATAGACCGGAACCTCAGGATCCAGAGCATCGCTCACCACCTCCGGGGAACTCAGGGCACCCGGTTCACCTGAGGGAACATTCTCCACACGGGGTTTCTTTCGAACATCGGAGGGCCTAGGGGGTTCACTTCCGCTGGGTTTCGCAAGTTCAGCTTCCAACGGATCAGGAATCAACTCTTCCTCCGACTCCGAATTCACAACAACCGGGGTCGGCAAACCAGCAAGCATACGCAGGGCCTCAGAACGTGCCACGGCCTTCTTTTGCTCGGACCCCCGCAGGGACCCAAGCCCACACAAGGCCCACTTCTTCAAGGCACGCCAACGTTTCATCATTGGCCCTTTTGCTTCCTCGCCCGTAGGCTCAGCTTTCAACTCACAAGCAAACGCCACGCAAAAACAACAGGCGGCGCACAACACTCCAAGACCTACGTGGCACACGTCCTACCAAAGTTACACGCACAAACTTCAGCCTACTCCTACGGCGCACACTCAAAAGCTTCACGCACCTACGCAGCCAACCTCTGAAAACCAAACCCAGAATCAACCCTAAAGCCAAGGCACTGCTTCCTTTCCATGAAGACCTGGGCACAGAGGGACAGTGTGCAGACCCATTCGCGGCAGGCAGGCTGCACTCACAGTCACCTACCAAGCACTCAAACGCTCCTACCCTACCTCCTAATGCACACAGCCAGTCTCCTACTGCAAACAGCAGGGCTTTCAGACCTACTCCTACCAATTTTGTGCATTGCGGCGAAGATCGGAGCAACTCATGCCCGGCTTTTAGGCCCTCAGGGCCCATACCCAAGCATATCAATCCATCTCGGAGCCAGAGTCTCCCACATCCGAATTGTCCATAGGTGGGTTTGGAACCACCATACTCGTCTCTGCCGGCGGGGTCAAAGGAGAAGCGCTCCCCGGACTTCCAATGCCACCGACCATTGGCTCCATTGGGACCTCGGAACTCACGTCCATAGGGGTCCCAGGAGCACCGAATGCCTCCACGGGCGTCATCGGCGTCTCGACCTCCATTGGAACCTCGCCCGCAAGCTCCCTCAATGTATCTGGGTGCGGTGTCGATGGAGGAGGTAGAGGAGGCGGAGGTATAGGCAGGCTTGCTTCCATAGGTGTGCCTGGTGCCCAAGATGGAGGAGGTAGAGGAGGCGGAGTTAGAGGCATGCCTGCTTCCATAGGCGTGCCTGGTGCCGAAGATGGAGCATAGGAAAAGACGGACGGCGTAAGCGGGGAAGGAGGGCTGAACGGCAAGAAAGCCGGAGGCCCTGGTGGAAAAGCGGGGCCCGTCGACGATGATGGAGCCACCTCGGCTGTTGCAGCTCTCTTCATGTCGGCATGCAATCGAATCATTGCCTCGGCTTTTGCACGCGCTTGGTTGAGCAAAGCCCACCCCGAAGGAGGTGGAGCTGGGGCACTTTTGTGAAGAGGCGGTGCCGTGCCACCCGACGCGGATGGTGCAACATCCGGTATTATAGTTGGCGGTTGAGCAGCCAAAGTCACCCGGCGGTTGCTCTGGACGAGCACGTCCGCCAAAAGCGCTCTCAAGTCGGCAGCCGGCACGCGCTCGACCTTGAGCTCGTTTGGCAGAATGCTTGCTAGCCCTGCCTCGAACAACTGGTATTGAGCAGGATGGCACCGCAACTCTCGAATCGCTTCCAGGTACAGAAGGAATTTCTTCAAGGTGAGCTGGATGCCAACCTGATTGTTGCGCCAGTACCCCCTTTGCTCGCATGGAAGGTGCGGTTGGCGGATGGTAGCAGTCACATCGGCGACTACCACCCCCATGGTTGTCAAAACATAGCCATACCTTGCATACTCTGCACGACGGTCGTGCTCTTCGACGAGGGTGTCCGTCAAAACCGACTGGTCCACCGTCGGAGCAGCAATGGCTCGCAGCTCGGCAATGAGCATAGGTTGCTTCACCGCAATGCCGCTTGTATTGACCACCAACTCCTGTGTCTCCAACTCCCCAAGGCAGGCTGGAATCCCCAACAGCCGTTCGACCGAGCCAGGGGTCGAGGTAAAAAGGTCGATGTTTTGGAGAAGCTGCCTCGAAAGAGACAGCTGACCTTCCTCCTCGAAACGGTGCGCAAGACGAGCAATCATGCTCGTCGAAAAGGCTTCCACCTGGGCCACACTCCCACTTTGGGAGTTCACAAGACAGAGCGGAGGCGAGGCTTCCGGAAGCTCCATCCTTTCCAAGGTCCCTTACAAAGGCTCCAGGCTTTGAGCAAAACACTCCTAGAGCACACCACACCAGCAATGCTTTCAGAAACACTCCTGGCCAACGCAAGCTCCGAAAGGCACACTTCCTCTCTTCACTCTGTCCCAACAAACACTCAGGCACACAAGCGCTGGGGTGCAAGTCACTCCTACGTCCTACACGCAAGACACTCCTACTCCTAATGCAAACACTCTGAGGCTGGAGCGGCACAGGCCCTACCCCTACGCACTCAAAACCCTTGTTTCCACAGCGTGTGTCCCTACTGGTTTGCTTCTCCAAAGACGTGTTGCTTGCAGACTTAAGCAAAACAGCTGCGGCGGAACATAAAGCTTCAGCACAACATGCAGAGGGTGGGGTTTCCAGGTCTACTCCTACTTTTGCAACTGCAGCATGCTCACATCCACTCAAACACTCCTGAAAAACATGCTCATGCAGCTCATGTTCCCCCACATGTTGCTTCACTGAAAATGCTCGCAGCAAAAACTTAAAAGGTGTCACCTCCAATGCTCTTCCTACGTTGGGCGGTGCCTTCTTCTGCACCTTATCCACTTCCATCGCGTCGTCGTTCGGGCTCCACCCCGGCTTGGGTGAGTCCCCTTTGCTTCTTCTTCCTTTCGGCTTTGCCTTGGTAGGGCCAATCTCCTTAGCCAACGCCCACCAGCTCCTGGCTTCACGAACCAAAGGCACCCACATCGAGGAACCTCGTTCCGTCTGCTTCACCAAGCAGCTTGCTCCAGGCTCTGAGGTGAGCCAGGTACTCCATCCCGAAAGGGATGCTTGCCAAGAACTGACTACGTTGAAGCCAATCTTGCAAACCAAGACCTGTTGAAGCACTACGGGCCCCAACTTCCCAAACTTCACCCGAATGTCAACCAACTTGACACATTCCATGGGCGTATCGCTGGCACTCATGAGCACAGGAAGAGGTCCCGAATGCTCCTTGACGACTTCGTAAAAACCCAACGCACTCTCTGACAACACGTGGCAGGTGGCTCCACTATCAATGAGCCATGCGAAAGAGCTATTCCTAGAGGAGGACTGGTTCAGTCTCTCGATCTCTCCGTTCGTCATGGTGAGACGAGGGGGCTCAGCTTCATTGGGCTCATTAGTTCTTGTCCCCGGACCCAAGCCACTCAGATGATGAGACCGCATCGCCATCACCTGGTCAGACTGCTCGTCTTCCACAGCTCGGCCCTTGGGCTTTCCTTTGTTCTTGGGCTTCCCCTTGGGCTTTCCACCCTTTCCTTTGTCTGTCTTCCCTTTGCCTTTGCCCTTGCCTTTAGGACTCTTCTCTCGATTCTTGGAACCAGAAGGCTTTCCACCTTTCGGTTCATCCCTCTTCTTCCCTTTTCCAGAGCTCTTGTCGGGGCACTGCCAACTCATATGGCCTGATTTGCCACAGTTCCAGCAGAGGCCGCGCTCCCCAACTGCATTCAGCGAACCGGCATCACACAATCGGGTTTGCTCCTCGTAGAACCGGATGCTTTCAACCAGTTCCTCCCAGCTCCCAGACTTCCCATGCAGGACAACGTAATGCCTACACTCTGGGCTGACAGATTGAAGAAGAAGGGTTGAACGATCAGATGCTCCAAGCCTCAGTTCAGGGAACCGATGCAGCTTCTGGTCTACCTTCCCAAGCTCGTCCTCAAGGAAGCGGACGCAGTCAAGCGGTCGCTTGTACGAACTCGCCTTCGAAGTTAGGCGAAGGGCTTCATCTCTCACAGCAATGGCCTCCATGCGAGAGACAATGCTGAAGGTCTGGTGCATTTGACGCATCACCTCATAACCACAAGCAGCTTGTCCTTGACGCATCGACGTGCTTCTCACCAGTTCCATCCCACGTTCGAACTTCTGCAGACTTTGTTGCAGGTAGTAAAACAACCTTGCCGAACGCGAGGCTACCGGAACTGCCATGTCAGACTGCTTGATTTCACGGTCATGCGTCATTGCCTGGCGCAACTCATTGACATAGTTGTCGTCTATCAACGCCAGCCAGGAAGCAAGCACCTCGCACCACCGATGGTACTCCTCCAGCTCTCTCACACGCCCTTTTCCCATCGAAACATTATCGATGAGCGGCAATGCTGGCAGATACTTCTCTGCACGGTTACTTCCAACATGCAGGTTCTGTGATGGTGCCGGTGGAGGAGCAGAAGCCTTTGCCGTGGGACTTCCAGCAGCTGCTGCACTTGAAGCACCCCCAAATGGGTTGCTCACAGCTGCCGACAATGCTTCCTGCTCACGTCTCCTTCTCTCGTCGGCCTCCATCTTTGCCACCAGAACTTAAAGTGTCTGTTGCTGATTCTGCATCATCATTTGCTGACTCTGCATCATCTGGACCATCATCTGCTGGAGTTGAGGGTCAAGTCCGACGACCGTGGCGGGTCCTCCCGCTGAAGCAGAAGCTCCAGGGGGTTGTGTTGGCGGTGGTTGCCCGTCCTGGGCACCACCGGGGCCAAACAAAGCTTCGTCGTCTTCGTCTTCAGGCACAGGGGTCGACAGCCCGGGGTCAGCCATGGCTTCTAGTTTCTACGAGCGTGCTACACACGCTCCGCTACCATGTGAAAACACAGCAGCAGCGCGCTGAACCCTCTTTTTCTCACGACTTGAGCCAAAGTCATAAGCCGGAGGCTTCGTCAGTGAAACTCTTTACACACAGGTGAAAACTCTGCTCTGCCACGTGTTCTCCACAGCCACAAAACAAACTCAAACGTCAGTGGGAGTTCTCGGGACCTACCCAACTACACCTAAAGCAAGCAAAAACGTGCACAGTCACTTCTACAGCTTCCAGACACACATCCCTACAACTCAAGCAATTCAAAAGGCTTTCCCACTTAAAGCAGCACTCCCGTCGAGCCTCCAAGGCAACTACGGAGTTCCTACAACTACACACACACAACTCTGAGCCAGCATGCAGGACAACAAAGTTGACATGTCCTTAGACAGGAACTTTCACACAATGGCGCGTTCATGGCGTCAGTTGGAGCCCTTGGATGACAGCTTGCTGTCCATTGCCAGGAGCCCTCCCAGTCCGGACGCCGAGAGCGATGGCCATTGGAGGTGGTATGGGAACGCGTATGGCTGGGCATGACCTGCATTGGGGGCAGCGGGCCGCGAGTCACATCACTCGGACAGCTTCCTGCACTGATCGGGGAAGGAGGTAACTGCCGCACGTCGGGCCGAAGGATCAGAGTCCTTGGAGGTGCCATGGCAGTACATCTTAAACCAGAAGCTGTTGAGTCGCTGCTTGGTTGGATGTTTAGCTCGCATGAGCCCCTTAATGGCAGCCCAGTGAGTGGCTGCGTCATGCCACTCATTTTGGGGACGTTTTGGCCCATGCTTGGTGGGTGTAGTGCTGATCCCTTTCCAATGCGCTTCGAAGATGACTGGCAGTCGGAAAGGGCTGAGACATCCACTTCTTGCAAAGCTGCAAGGTCAGTGGTTCGCAGCTCCGAGAAGCGCCAATCATTCACCTGTGCCTCGGATTCGTCCTCTGCATCGGACATGTTATCCATCGGGCAGGGATAACCTTCGTTAGTTTCAGAAAAGATGCAGACGACCTCCGGCGAGGCTGTCCAGTGTTCACTTCCACCGGCGCAGCCAAGGGCGAGGAGAGCAAGCACTCTAGGGGCAACACTCGCCGTAGAAAAACAGCCATTCTGTGAGAAGTGTCAGGCCATTCCAAGTTATAAACTGACCAAAAGTGTTCAATGTTTTGGTTGGCCACCGAGGCCGCAAGGGCAAGCCGGATGGCGTCAAGGAAATGGGCAGGGGGGTCCGGCCTAAATTCTTGATAGTGCCTTTGCCCAAGTGTCTCTGTGCCCTGCAGCGTGATGCCTAGGAACTGTATTCAGGTTGGGCTGGGCAAGCCTGGCCTTTTCCACGTCCGTGTGCTTAGCAGCTGCGGCCCATGCCTGCAAGGCTTCTTGGGAGGCTTGGCCAGTGACTTGTGGCAGTCCACTGTGCGCGTCCATCACATATTTGGTGTGAGGGCACTTGGGACACCGATAAGCGCGGCCAGCTAAGAAGGCCACCATGGCTGCGGGCGGCACATTGATCTGCAGGTCAGTTTTTATTGTCAGATTCAGGAAAACCAATAACAATGGGCAGCCCGGCCGTTCGCTCCAGGGGACCTTTTTGGTGGGACTCGAATGCGAGCAGAAGTGCACCCAGCCAATAATCTGGGTCAGCGTAGCTGAGCATTGCAGGAAACTGGCATTGATGATACTCGGCAAGTCCGACACCGCAGAGAAAAGATCCGCGATGTACTGCGCTGTGGTAAGAAAGCCATACCCCACCAGGGACTCCAAAAGCCTTGCTTTGTCCAGCTGCGGAACCGGGCAATCCAACATTTCAGCAAGGTCGAAATGCTGCAATGCCCCCGACAGTCTAAGACACTGCGTGATGATAGGGTCATAAACCTTCAAATACGCCGCCGGAAACGTTTCAGGCAGATGCAGTAGCGTGTCCGCAATTCCGATCAGCATCTCCGAGTCTTGCAGCTGGTTCGGTATGCCGTTCAAAAACACCTCATAGTCCCTGTATGCCCGAAGCTGCTGGCAGTGTGTTGTGAGGTGTTGCGAGTCACGCAGGCTCATGTTGGGCCGAGGTTTGACATTCTTACCAAAGTGATGTCCCGCTGCAAGTGCGCGCCACATGAGATCACAGACCGAGCCTGTGTTGCTCTGCATGATGGGTGCACAGGCTGGGGCGCTGGGGTCGCGGGTGCCGCTGGGCTCGCTAGGCCCTCGAGGCTTGGCTTTTGGTGGTTCCAGATGCTGAGAGCCGTCTTTGTCCAAAACGAGAAGGCCGACTTTCCTTGCGAGCTTGGACAGCGGGCACAGGCCTGGCGGGGATGGGCGTCGGGCCGTGGGGAGGCATAGGGAGATACGATTTTGGTTCCGTCAAGCCAAGTGAGTCCGTGGGAGACTTAGCGCAAGGGGGCTGTGATGCCTCAACCGTCCTAATCCCCTCCGGAAATGTTGCGTGCATGGGCCGTGTCCGGGGGCTGGGTAGACGTCGTACGCCAGGGTCCCTAATGTTGCCTCCACTACGGGGTGGACACGAGGCGGCGCTACTCCCTCCGATCCTGTGGGCAACTTCACTAGAGGGAGTCGTCACACAAGCATCCAGAGCACTAGGACTCACGGCCGGCACAACCGCAGGCTCTGTCGTTGCAAGCTCCTTCCTCAGTGGTCCTCTCTCCCGCGTTGGGGTGCCGCAGGGTGTTCGGGAAACGTCCCGTTTAGCTGCCGGAGGTGGGCTGACAGCTGCCGCAATGGAGCCCCCCGCGGCCCGAGGCTTGAGCCATGGTGTACCCCACCGCTCACCATGGCGCGCGTTGGTGATAGCCTCGCTTTGGGCTGGTGACTGCAGCGGCGTAAGAACCTCGACTGCAGTAGCAGCTACCACGTCGGGACTGTGACTACTCGCGGGCACAGGGCTGTTTCCCGGAGAGTCTACATCAATCGCAGTTTCGGAGGCAGCCTTACCCGTACGAACAGGTAGGAGGTGAAGACCGCGGGGGGCTCGCATTATGCCGGCCTTGTGTTCGAAAGCCGGGTCAGCGCGTTGAGCAGATCCCCGCTTGGGCGGCGTCCTAATGCTGGTATCCCCTAGCAAGCAGGTGAGGTACTGGGCGACCCCATCTCCTTCCCTCACCGGCTGGAAGGGGACACAATACACAGCATTGGGCAAGGGCTCCAGGACGAAGCCGCGCGTTTGCAGACTAGCAATGGTGCCCGAGTAGGAGTTGGAAGTGAAAGAGGGGCTCCCCCATCCTTCTTGCTTAAGTGTGCGGTAAAGAACTTCCCGCTTATCTCCCCAGGTGGCCTTCAAGGCCCACGCTTGATGCAGGGGTGGGGCTTCAAAAAGGTCCAGCCCTACTTTGCGTTCCGCAGGCAGCACGATGCTGGCTACTGTCCGTTCTCGGAAGGCTTGCTTGTGTAATGCCTTTGCAACGCCAGGGCCATCCATGCTCCACAAGCTGGCTTGTGTGCGCACATATTCCGCGCATTCAATCAGGCCTCCGGTTGCGCAGGCCGCCATTTGGAAGCATGCACCTATACCATCAGAGTAGTGCGGCGCCACGAAAACCAAAGCCCCAAGTCCTCTCGTGAAGGAGGAGGTGGCTCGGGCAAACCCTGCCTCGCTACTAAACAGGAATCCAGAAGCCCGACAAGTCACAAAGACACCTATCCCAAATGTGGGGCCAGTGGAGCAAGCCGTGGTGATACTGTGGATGGACAAAATCTTGCACCGCTTTTCAGACACGTCTTTTTGTGTTCCCCGTGCCCCCTTTTTAACATTGGCTGTGAAAAGCTAGCGGCCGGATTTGTTCCAATGGTCGAAATCTTGCACCGCTCAAGTAGTCCTAACCGCCAATGTTAAGCAGGGGGTGCGGGGCTTGATGCATCAATCGTTTGAAGTACGAATGCACAGGCGGTGCAAGATTTCGTCCATCCACCGAAGAGCAGAAGTGTTTTTGCATCTTTCGCACACCTACAGAAACTGGAAGCTGATAGTGCGTACCCATCCTCTTCTACGGTGCCTGGACGTACTCGGGACACACGACGCAGCAAGTCATTCCATCTACGCTCAACGCTACAGTCAAGTCAGTACTGCGAAAATGCTGGAAAATCTAGCATTTTGCTGTTCTGGACATGAAGAAGCTAGAAAAAGCTGTATGTCCTACGGTATAATAGCAACAAATGCATGCAAAATGACAGTCAACACTCAGTCAACACTCAGTCAACACTACAGTCAACACTACAGTCAACGCTGCCAAAATGCTGGAAAATCCAGCATTTTGCTGTTCTGGACATTAAGAAGCAAAAAAAACAATTATTTTCCTTTGAAACAAGCGAATTGTGGAATCTGCTGGTTTTCCCAGGGTTTTGGTAGTGTTGACTGTAGTGTTGACTGTAGTGTTGACTGAGTGTCGACTGAGTGTTGACTGTCATTTTGCACGTATTTGAAGCACCTTGGGAATGCAAAACGGCGTCCCAGCAAAGTTACTGTCGTTGAAGCCAGAAAAACGATTCAGAAGCCATGGCTAGTCACTAGTCACTCACGCTCGTAGAACATACCCGGCAACACTCGCCGAAAGGGACTGAAGAGCAGAAGTGTTTTTGCATCTAGGGACTGTGGATGGACAAAATCTTGCACCGCTTTTCAGACACGTCTTTTTGTGTTCCCCGTGCCCCCTTTTTAACATTGGCTGTGAAAAGCTAGCGGCCGGATTTGTTCCAATGGTCGAAATCTTGCACCGCTCAAGTAGTCCTAACCGCCAATGTTAAGCAGGGGGTGCGGGGCTTGATGCATCAATCGTTTGAAGTACGAATGCACAGGCGGTGCAAGATTTCGTCCATCCACCGTAGCGCCGAAGAAGCGTTTAAGGGACCCTATGTGATTCATGAGGAAGGTCCGAAACGTCACAAGGCTCCAAGTGGTGGGCGCGCCAGTCAGCGGGAAATCTGGTGCGGTTTGGCAGGCTTCAAGTAGGCTCATATCGTCATCGCCCAGTGGGTCTGCGGGGAGACTCGACTGCAGCATAAACTTCATTTGAGTAACAATCCTGGCATACTGAGAGACCATCCCGATAGGGGAGTCAGGATAAACCTGGTGCCCAAAAGTGAGCACAATGTCCGCCAGGACCATGCTGAGGTCGTAGCTTCTGCCTAGTTTGGTTTGGGTCTCATCCTGATCTGGCACCCGTACCCATCGGCACGTTTCCATCCACCTGCCTGCAAAGCTACGCAGTGGCCGCCCGAGCAGGTGCTGCAACGTGGGACCTGGTGGCATAAGTAGCCGAGGGACCCCGCCTGTCAGATCGAAGCGGCACGCCTCCGAGTACCGACATGCGTATAGAATGGCAGCAATCTCAGGAGGGAGGCGCATGGATGAACAGAGCGAGAGGTTGATAGCCGGTCCGACAATGGCCTTCAGCCCGGCGGCCTGCATGACTGTCTCGGCTTGCTTCGGTTACACGATGCTCATACAGAGAATCGAATCCAGCATCGAGACCGCTGAGAACAACACTTCTGACGCTCCAGAGGAACGGTGGGGCTTGCCCCAAGAGGGCATCTCGCCTTGCCCCTTTTTCCACGGGCCGGAACTTTGGGCCGTTTGCCGCAAAAGGGCCGCAGGCAAGGTGGCTGGCGTGTGGAGGTCGGCAGGGACCGCATTGAGACCACAAATCTTTTGCTCCAACAACTCCGTGACGAAGTGGTAATTGGGCCGCGATCCTCCAGCGGGCTGTCTGTGGTCGCCAATCATGACATCGAGTGCATGCTTGATGTGCGCCAAGATGGTGTTGGAACCCGGTGTGCCCAATTGCTGGGCTTCATCTCGGAGGAGCAACTCAACATCCTTTAGACGGTTAATGAGCTGCGAGTAGGGAAAGCTAAGCCTTGCCACAATCGTACCATGCGTCGTGGCTACAAGTAGCCCCCGGTACAAATCGTGCACATCAAAGGGGAGCTTATGTGTGTCCTTCTCCTTGTTACCCGGTATGCGAACGATGCGGCTGCGAACAAATTCATTGCTAGCAGTCGTGAGCCTATCAACCGCCTCGACATAGGCACGAACCGATTCATTGCCATGAGCGGTGTACAGGGTGAGCCGGTTCGTCAGGCACGCAAGAAGAACTCCTAAAAACGCGCAGGATCGTGTCTTCCCGCTGCCAGGCGCCCCCGTTATGAATACAGAAGTACGATTAGCGGCCAGGCCGTACGAGCACGCTCCCAGCAGCGCTGCCAGGTGTCCATCCGCCCCCCAAAAGGTATCACAGAGGCACGTAAGGAAGGCGGGACCAACTGCGAGCGCAAGATGCTGGCGCGAGTCCTCGGATCGTGCTCGTTACTCAACGAGTCCTGGGACATGCGTAGACGCTCCGCATGCCACAGCGCAGGAGTCCGGGCGTCCTCCTGGCCGGGCAGCGGAGAGTCAGGCAGCGTGGCTAACACGCCACTCAGCAGCGTCGGCGTCCATTCTTTGCGATAGGTTTGTTCCTCCGCAAGCCAAAGGTTAAGGATGCTTTGCAAGGTGTTGGAAGCCCCCGGACCCGCAGTAGGCGATGCCTGTGCAGCTTGCGTTGCGTGCTTGCCTCTGAAGACTTGGCAGACCTCCGGGTGAATGAGCTGTGCCCATGTGTCGTGCCAGTTCCCTCTCACCACCAGCCCGATAATGAGGACAAGCACTAGATCCGTGAGAAAGCCCGGCAACCAATGTGGCTGCCGGATGGCATCAAGAGGCGAGTCTTCTAGCGGAACGCCCAAGGCAACATGTTGCCTTTCCCTAGGCATGTGTAACAGGGCATCCCAAAGCGGGGTAGAGGCTCCTCCGGGCAGAACTTCAAGCTGGCTGACTCTCGGCAATGAGGGTCGTTGCGCGAATTGGTTGTGCTGTTCATCAGTCAAGAGCAGGGCAATGGTTATATTGACTGGCTGCATGGCCTTACTTTCGCCAGGGCCGGTGGAAAGCTTCTTCGGGGCAAGGAGCTCTATAAACATGCCTGGGTAGGCCACATCTCCCTTGTCTTCTCTCAAGGTAACCAGCAAAGTGCACTTTACCAGCGACAGCAAACCACTTTGTAGCCCAGTCAGGGACATCCGCCAACTCCGGTGTAAGGAGCATGACCGACGCTCGCGTGGGTAAACTCGATGGAGAAGGCAGATTGGCCACGTATGCGTGCCGGGCTTTATCGCCACAGGGGTGGCGGCCCGCTTGACCGCAGCTTGCTCTGGGTCGTGATACTGTTCCGAGGGCTCCTCCTCGATTTCTGCTTCCGAGGCCATGGCTAAAAACTGACAACCCAGCATGTCAACCAGGCGTTCTAACGACAGGTGGGGGAGCCACATACCCAAAACAAGCTTTATCGTGGGACCAAGTTCATGATACGGGGGCGGCAAATCAGCCAGATGCGGCTTGGCATCCGTTAGGAGGACTTGGGTACAGTCAGCATGGAGACTGGCAAACGCACAAACCATGCCAATTGAGTTTGGCGATCGGGCCCCACACGGTATGGACCCGTCCGGCGAGCAACTCCACGGCGAGGCTGGAAGCGAGCAGGGCTGTGTCTCGTCCGTCGACTTCCATGCTGCCAGTGACTCCGTCGAGAGGGTATTGGCAGCAGATCGAGGACTGCAAACCTTCGCAGCTCTTCTGCTTCTCACCTGGCAGTGAACAAGGTGTCATGGTCAAGCAACATCAAGACCACCCCTGGCGCAAGGACTCTGAGGACTGCCAGAATTTCGGGCCCCGCCCACGTGAAGTGCACAGAAGCTAACCTCGCTTTCTTGGTGTTTTCCAAGATGGGAAACCACCTCTCTTTTTTAAACGGGCCTTCCCACTGCATGCGTGCTACCAAATGTTCGAGCGCTCATCCAAGTTGAGAAACAAGCTTTGTGTGCCCTTAACATGGCGTTTGAAACTTGTTGAGGGGATTCTTTGGAACTCTTGGTGAGGCCCCCAATTGCCTCTAACAAGTAAGGCAGCCAGTTCACACCTTCGATAACATGCTCTCGTATGCGCACCACCCAGCCTACGACCCTGTCGTGCATGAGCATCCCTCTGTGTGAGTTCTTGCCCACTAAGCTGAAGGACCTGACGCCGGGGCTCTCAGAACACAGGTGGCTTAGTCCATGGCATCTCCAGCTAAGGCAGGAAGGTCCCAGCAGTTTGAGCCCAATGTTGACTGGTGTCGTTTCTGGAAGTGCAGGTGATGAGCCAGTGTTGAAGCGTGTGCGGATAGTTGAGCAGCTCACAACCTTCATTGCTACAGTGCAGGCGCGCCAAGTCATCCGACACATGCAAGTGGACGAGCAAGGATCAGGCCCAAGGGCACCAAGCGGGGGTGAAGAGGCATCCTGATGTTGAGCTCGTTAACCTTGAAGATGAGATTCGAGCCTCAGGACTCCAGGAGCCAAGACGACTCGAGGGCTTGTGCTGGTCCAGCAGTGCATGTGAGAGTGTTCTGCTAAGCGACGTTGTGACAAGTCCGAGCATGTTTGATGTGGAGGTGAACAGCATTCGATTCCAAGATGGAAGTCAGGACGCGAAGAGTGAGAGT
The DNA here is from genome assembly GCA_905221605.1 of Symbiodinium natans. NCBI lineage: Eukaryota > Dinophyceae > Suessiales > Symbiodiniaceae > Symbiodinium > Symbiodinium natans. Next base: position 1,315,896 of record CAJNDS010002224.1, read on the forward strand.
TTCATGTTGGAAGGACGTCGCGTGTTGATTTGGAAGTCTGACGCCGGAGTAGACGACAGTACGTTGGAGGAACTGCCGGAAGATCTTGTATTCTCCGGGATGCAAGAGGAACTTACCAACTTAGAGCGTTGTCAGACAGGCAGAGCAATCCTTGAGCATGAAGTGAAAACCCTGAAGGCTAAGAACCCATCGTTGAGACGGCCTCTAGAGCCATTTCCGGCGAACCGCCTGAGCTGCAAGGTCTCCACCCAGACATCGACTACACTGCACTACTCGGCTGCCTACTTCCACAGCTCCGGGCTGCTAAGTCCGCAGGAGCCCATGTCCTGCTCTTATTCACGGACAGTCGCTGCTTCTTGTCCATTCCGCATTTCCCCAACTTTGTCCGGCGATGCCTGTAACACAAGAATGGGATGGAGGAAGGCACTTTCGGTGAACCTGGAAAGGTTAGGAATTGATTGGAGAAGCTCTGCTAGGACTGCGGCTCCAAACAAAGTGAAGGGTTCTTTGGACTGAATCCCTTTTGGCTTCCAGCTCTTCTGTAAAGGTTCTTCCGTCAGAAGGGCTTCTCTCAGTGCCGTGTCACGGAGCCTTCCGTGGTGGCACATAAAGGCTTTGCTGGTTGTACACAGCAGCTCCTGAAGGTTAACGAAGTTTGCCTCTGCTTTGCCTAAAGGCTGAAAAGGTGGTGGAGATGCGTATGAGACCCGCTTCCACGGTAATGTGCAAAACATCTAGAAACTCCAGTACCTTTCAATTAAGAATATACCTTAAAGTATAGCAAGATTCCTAATGATATTGGAGTCTCTGGCTACTGGCTTGGATCGGCACCTGCTTGCATGTTCTTTTCAATTGCCATTCTCAGTGACACAGACTTAATCTTTGCGATGTCGACAATGTTGGCAATTTTCTGCCAGTCATTGCAGCGTGGAGCAACAATAGTTTTCTTGAGAGTCTTGTTGAGAGATCTGCTGGGTAGCAATGCCAGTTATGGCAGTCAAGTGTATGCATATAAAACAAAGGTTTAAATTCGAAGAAGCCAGAAAGAGTGTGCCTAGGTGGCGCTGTACAAAACATCCAGACTGAAACCGAACATCTTTCGTTTTTTGCCTTTTGAGCTTGTTTTCAAATTCTTCTCAGTTTTCTTCTTCAATGAATCTTGTGCTTTGGAGATGATTCCAATTTGTGGAAGTTTTGAATATTGTCCAGATTGATCTTAGGTTCAGAAAAATGGTTTATCTCAAATTTGTTTTTGTTTATTAGTTTCGCTTGCTACACTCGCACTGCTTTTCATTATGGCAAGAAAAACACGTGATTCCTCAACGACACAAAACGCTCGGCGTAGTATGCACGCTGTGATAGACCTTGCGAAAGATTCGAGACTGGCATCAAGCTGATCGGAGCTTGCAAAGCTTTTACTTCCGCCCAAGTTTGTGAGAACCGCTGTTTTCGTCCGAGAACAGCTGCGCAGTTTTCTAAGAAAGCGGGTGAGTGAAGATGGAGCTGCAGTTCCGTTGAGCGGTTTCCCCCGTTAGCGTTTGGCCATGAAACAGAACACTCCGAGTGCCATTTTTTGTCACTGGCATGTCATACAAATTTTGCCCTGTTTGTGACTGATATGTCTGCGAAGACGATGTGTGAGCTCTTTGCAAACGTCATGTGTCGCACACATCATACTTACTGTTGGGTAGTAGGGAATGAGGGAATGAGGGAATGAGGTATTTATATCGCCCTATATATATATATCCTTGTAAGAGATTAAAAAGGGTACTTCATTTTTTCATTCCCTACTAACCAACACCAAGTATAGCACGAGTGAAACACATAAATTGTTTCTCCCATCCGGCCCACCCTGGGCATTGGTTGGTGAAACCAGAATGAGTCAAGGAGCTGCTTGGAGGAAGGGTTTAGGGTTTAGGATTTAGGGTTTCTGAGTGTTGTTTTGATGCGCCGACTACAGTTTCCCCCGCCCTTTGAAATGAAAACAGGAGAATCCGAATGTCGCTGACATTCCTTACGGATGTATGTGATTGGAACAGATATGCTAAGAACTCGGAATGCCTGTTTGCATGTAGTATTGGCAATTATTAGCTAGTATCGAAAGGCAACCTTAACTTCATAATGTTTTGTGCATATTGAACGTCAACGAACATGAAGCGGCAGATTCTGGCCTAATTACCAGGTGACGCTAAATTGCAGAAATAATGAGTTTTAAGCACTAGTGCTTTTGCAAGGTCCATTTAGTCACATCTCGAGAAATATGGCTAGTATATATATATATGTATATATATATATATGTATATGCTATATATATATATATATATATATAGCAGAACCTATAATCCATAATGTCATCTGTAAAGCATTCTATAGTTTGTTCTGCAGTGTTTGCGTGTCCGACATCCGACGGCCCAAGCCTGCGCTAACTCTGCAGGACAACCCTTAGTTTTTTGGGGCCTTTTTCGGCTCCTCTTCTCTTAAGTTTGACAATGAAGCAATCTTCATGGCGATGGCCATGTTTCCCGGTCCAGATGTGGGCCATGCTTTCCGTGGCTTCGGCCATGAAAGTCATGCAGGACTTGAAAACCAACGCGTCGGAAGCCGCGGTGGGGGCGCATTCTGTGCACCTTTCACGTTCAGAGGACCACCTCAATGGGTCTGAGATGATGTCTGTGCAGAATGCTCTTGTGGCTCGCTCTTCCCGCTCGAAGACATCTGGGGGTGAGAATTTGGACACCGACCTCTCAAGCGTTGATGAGGAGCTTGACGCCGTGGTGTCAGCAAAGTTTTTCGGAGCCATTGCGGATGGCTTCAGCGCCGTTGGCAACACGCTTGCATCAGCAGGCATGGCCATAGGCAGCGCAGTCGGCAATGCGGCCACGGTCGTCGGGAGGCATGTCATAAAAGCCGCAGAGACCAAGTTGGCAAGCTTGCCGGGGCCGATCCAGCATGTCGCGAACAGCATTGGGAACGTAGCGGTCGGTGCCGTCCACGCAGCACGGGATGTCGGGGAGATGGTGGCGGATACCACGATTAGTCTTGCCGGAACGGTGCTTCACCATGCCCAGAGATTCGCGGAGGCAGGGGTAAGGTTGGCTGCGGGCTTTGCTTCGGCCGTCTGGAACGAGATGGAGAAGTTCATCAACTGTCTTCGCCAACAGTTCTCTCTGTGTTCGGTGTTGATTGGGGACCAGTGCGACTGTCACGGTGGCAGCCATGTCAAGATCTCGACAGGGAGCTTTTCCATGAGGTGTGTCTTCCAGGCAGCCGCCGACTTTTCCAAAGGCTTCGGGGTGCGAGCAGTTCCCAAGAATGGAATGGGCGGCGCAACCATTGGAGGTATCCAGACCTTTATCGAAGGTGTTGTATTGTTAGTTGGCTTAACTTCTTCTCTAGCAGACCATCGAAGTATCAAGTTTTGAAAACAGTTGGTTATTGGTCCAATACCGTGTTCTGTGGTTCTCGCAGGGTTTCCAAAACCAGATGAGGCATGGCGATATTGCCTGGAGATGACTTCGTGCAAGCCTACAAGAGCCTCGACCGTGCCAAAGCTATTCCGTTGCCTTTGTAGAGGTTCAAAGTTTAGACTTCCGGTAGCCTTGATCGACTTTTCTTTTTCGTCGTAGATGGGGGGGGGGACCCTCTCTGATGTCGTGGCTTTCTGAAGTCGTACTGCTGGCAGCATTCGGGATTCGTTGATCTGAGAGGTTTAGGGTTTGCAAGGTGTCGGAAGGATCAGTTCAGGCTGCTGCATCCTGGTCAGCTCTAAGCCAACAATGTCATGAACGCTAAGCCCGAAATCTTCCCCTATTTCATATTTCCCTCAGCTTTGCGGCCTGAAACTGGGAACCCTCTGCATCCGACACTTTAAAGCTTCTGCCACTTCTCCCGACTCCGAAATCCCATAAGCTTAAAATGTATACCCTTTAAGGGATTACACAGGGTACCTCATGCCCCCCATTCCCTGCTAACCAACAGTAAGTAAGTAGGGTTTAGGGTTTAGGGTTTAGGGTTTAGGGTTTAGGGTTTAGGGTTTAGGGTTTAGGGTTTAGGGTTTAGGGTTTAGGGTTTAGGGTTTAGGGTTTAGGGCTTAGGGTTTAGGGTTTAGGGTTTAGGGTTTAGGGTTTAGGGCCAGGGTTTAGGGATTAGGGTTCAGGGTATCTGCCTCTGTCAGCCCAGGGCGGCAGGTCAAGTCTTGAAAAGCCGCGAGGCATTGAAAACCAAGACGACCTCAGGAACCACGAGTGCCCCGGCATGGCCCTTTGGGCGGGGCTTGGGGTTTGGGGTTTGGGGTTTAGGGTTTAGGGTTTAGGGTTTAGGGTTGAGGGTTTAGGGTTTAGGGTTTAGGAGGGTGGTTTCTGCTGTGAAAGGCGGACCTGATTTGGATTCGGAGGAAAGGGGAGGGGGCGGGGGGTGCTAAAGCAACCCACGGCCCCACTCCTATGGTTGAATATTTTGCCTTTCCAGTCTAGCTATGAACAGTCACGCCGTTCAGCTTTTGATGAACAAGCAAGGCTCATGTGAGACGGCTTTGAACGTGTCTCAGACTGCAAGAAGAGGATGGACTGAATGTGTGGTACAGTAAACGGCATTAATCGTTGTTCATCATCCTCATCATCGTCATCATCATCATCATCATCATCACCATCATCGTCAGCGTCATCCATCATCACCACCACCACCACCATCATCATCACCACCATCATCATCATCATCATCATCATTGGCATTACCGTTTTAAGCATTCAAGTCCCATGCTGGCCATCATGATTATCGTTGTGAGCTGGTGCAGAGGTCTACAGATGAGTTGCCATATCTGCCCCCTAAGGTTGCTCTGGATGGCGTCGTCCAGTTTTCCCCAGATGTGACCATAACTGTCTATACCAGCGGAGACTGGGAAGTGAAGGGTTTCAGCATGTGTTGTTGTTGCCCCTGCTCTAAGACACTGCTGTCCCGTGGTTTCCTGCGTGGGTGTAAGCTTTGCTTTGTGAGAAGCATTGCTACTCTGAACCCTAAACACTAAACCCTAAACCCTAAACCCTTAACCCTGAACCCTAAACCCATGTGGTCCAGAAGTTCATGCTCCCAGAGTCTGCGCAGCACAGGAACGACCGAATTCTCAATCAAGGGAATGGTGCGCGCGTCCATTCAAGCGCTTGTCAAGGCGCAAGGCAGTTGCTCCTTCAAGGCCCCCGACAAGGGAAGGAGGCAACATGCTTCTTCTGTTGCTGCTTAGGACGACGATGTTTAGGGTTTAGGGTTTCGGTTTTCAGGTTCAGGGTTTAGGGTGGCTGCTGCTGCTGCGGATGCTGCTGCTGCTGCTGCTGGTTTGGCGCCGGTGGTTCTGGTGGTGTTCATGTCTGCTTTGGTATCGCCTTGACTGACCACAACCCTATAACTCAATATGGAGTGTGATTGGCATCTCGCTGCTCTCACGAATATCGTTTGAATGGCGATATCGCCTTGAAAGTTCATGGCAGGCCATGAGAGGATTTCCAGATCCTCCCAAGAAGAAGATCGTCTGTGCCGGCAAGTTCTGCATCGTGATCATGCTTCTTTGTCATGGTTGGGTACCAATTTACAATTTTAAGGGATAACCCTATAAGGAATGAAAGTTTAGATTCTTAATGTGATCCCAACCATGAACTTAAAACCCTAAACCCTAAACCGTAAACCCTAGACCCTAGACCCTAGACCCTAAACCCTAAACCCTAAACCCTAAACCCTAAACCCTAAACCCTAAACCCTAAACCCTAACCCTAAACCCTAAACCCTAAACCCTAAGCCCTAAACCCCAAACCCTAAACCCTAAACCCTAGGCTTCAGATGGTTACGGAGCTGAACTTGAAGGGCATCCTCACGGGGACGGTCGAACTAAGCACCGAAGTGGACTTCCAAGTCGAGGGCACCGTGCGTGTCACGAAGAACCTTTGGACTCGGTTTTTAGAGGAGGGGTTTAGGGTTTAGGGTTTAGGGTTTAGGGTTTAGGGTTTAGGGTTTAGGGTTTAAGGATTTTTAGTAGCAAGGAAGCCTAAAACCCTAAACCCTAAACCTGATCTCAGGAGTGGTCACTCAGATGTGGATATGAAGAGCCCATCGATCACGCACAAGGACGGCTTCGCGATCGGAGCCAGTGCGATGGCATCTGCACGAGTGAGCCTTGGTGGTCATTCTCGGGCAGCCTTTGATACCAATTCGATACCAATACAAGTTCTGCTGCTAAGATTTTTGGCTCTCGCCCTGTGTAGACTTGTGGAACTTTTGAAACGCAGCTCCAGACAGAGAACGGGCATGTTGAGGACAAGTTCCGTAAGCACCGGACTTCTGTTGGTACATTCGAAGCCTCAGACGTGTCAGAGACACGTCGGAGTTTGGTATTTTTGAGTAGTTTTTTGTACGGGCTTCTCAGCATCAACAAGGAGTGCCGGACCGGTTCTCACGATATGGCCCGTGCCGGGAATTCCTATCACTTTCAGGCTCGGTCCACATTAACTTCGTCAGAGCGGGGGAACATTTTCCATTCTTGAGGGTACTTAAACTCAATAAGGGATAGAACCTTAAGTTTCTAAACACTATCCCAGCCCCAACCCGGAGCCCTCAAAACCCTGGGCCTGTCTGAAGCGCAGCCACCCCCTAAACCTTCAAAAGCCTTAAGAGCTCTGAAGCATGCAGGCCCCTAAACCAGCATGTTGTCGCTCAACCCAAAAACCCTAGACCCCTGAAAACTTGAACCCTAATCCCCCCAAAAATCCCCCAAAAGCCAGAACATCCCAAAACCCTAGACGCCTGAAAGCTTGAACCCTAAGCCCCCCCGCCAAAAAAAAAAAACAAAAGCCAAAACATCCCAAACCCTAGACCCCTGAAAACTTGAACCCTAAACCCTGAACCCTGAACCCTAAACCCTAAACCCTAAAGCCCAAAAATAGAAAACCAAAAGCCAGAAGCCCTGCAGCAGTCTTCAGGCCTGCTTGGAGCACTTAGAACCCCAATTATATATAGGGTTTGGGGTTTGGGGTTTGGGGTTTAGGGTTTAGGGTTTAGGGCACACCCCCAATTATAACTGTACTTATAAGCCCCCTAAGTCCCACCAGTAGGTCATAAGTAGATTTGTCATTGTGGTTATAAGTACCCCTAAACCCTAAACCCTAAACCCTAAACCCTAAACCCTAAACCCTAAACCCTAAACCCTAAACCCTAAACCCTAAACCCTAAACCCTAAACCCTGGAACCTCCAAGTGACCTTCAGGCCTATGGTCCATGCCGAGGCCAAAGCCCAAGGCACACTGAAGCTGCAGCAACATTTCCAGAAGAGTTTCGGGTTTAGGGTTTAGGGCGTCTTTGGGTTACTGACTTTATGCATAGCAGGGTGCTTCTCTTCAAGAAGTTCCGTTTTTCAATCCGACGGTGTAAAAAACTGAGGAGCTTCAGTTCGGGCCACGGCTTGTTCTTCGTCCAGGAGTCTGAAGATGCGTCTGACCACGCTTCCGACGGATCTCTGTCCAACGCGAGCTTGGACACGACATCGACGAAGCTGGAGATGTGTGGAGCAGCCGCCCTCAACACTTATGCCGACGTCGACATCACGGGCTTCGCCCTGCCGGCTCTCTTCAAGCGCTTCTTCACCAGCTCCTTCATCTTGGATGAGATCTCGAAGGCCCTGCTCGCGGGCGCCGCAGCCATGGTGAAGGTCATGACAGGGCCGGTGCAGCTCCATCCCCCTTGAGAATTGTTTTTTGTGTTTTTTGGTTTTTTCATATAAACCCCAAGAGGATTTTAAGAATACTATATATATATATATATGTTTTCTTAAGGTTCTTAAAGGGGAGCACAGGCAGTGTGTTCCGGGCGCCAGCGCCGTCACGAACAAGATCCTGGCCGCGGCCCAGGCTGCCGTCTCCGCGCTGGTCGGGCTCATCCCGAGCCTCAGCCTTGACTTGGGGCTGCCCTCGATTCAGCTGCTGGCCCCCGAGAAGCTGGGTCCTTGTTGGTTAGAATTTGTTACATGTTCGTCATAATTATAAATCCAAATAAGGAATAAAAAATGATAGTGTCTAACAATACAACTTCAACAATGAAGCAGGAAGCTCTTCTGCAAGGAGGTCTACAAGACTCCCGGCTTCGACTCCGCGCCCTGCGCCGCCGAGCTTGGGTGCAAGCACGCCGGCAGGGGACCTCCCGCGGGCGAGGAGATCCCGCCCCCAGAGCAAGTCCACAACCACGAGAGGAAGACGCTCGGAGGCGGTTTTTTCTTGGCAACCTTCTGAAGGCCCCCCCGCCTTTTTTGTCCCCTCCCCACCCCTCGGTGTGGGGTTGCTAGATTTTAAGCTCAACGCTTCACCTCGCCCGGAACTTTTTTTCTCGCCCGGTCTACTCCTCGCTCATCATCCCTGGAGTGCCCAACCCCAAAGTGTCCCTGGAGTGCCCAACTCTAGGTGTTCCTGCATTGCCCAACCCCAGAGCGCGCCCAACCCAGAGTGTTGCTGGATCGCTTGCTGGATCGCCCAACCCCAAAGTGTTCCCGCACGGACTGAGTCTTACCATGTCCCCAGAGTGCCCAGCCCCAGAATCTCTTTGGAGTGCCCATGCCCAAACCCATGGAGTGCCCAATCCCAGAGTGTTCCTGGACCCCACCGGAGTGCCGAACCCAGAGTGTCCACGGAGTGCCCGTCTCCCTGGAGTGCCCGGCCCCAGATCCCTGGAGTGCCCAACGATGTTCGAAGTAAAATAGTTTTCTCGCAATGCCTGGTCACTCTTCCAAGAAGCAGGGGTTCCCCTCCTATTCGTGCTGAAGTCTCCGGTCCTGAGGGTCTCTGCGGGCGCATGCCCGGGTCTCGCCATGGGAGATCGGTTCATTCAACTGGGCCACTGGCGCTTGGCCGACATCGATGGCACCCACTTGGTGCTGCAGCACAGCAACGGCGCCTCGGATGGGATCTGCTTAACGGGGTGGTGGGGGGGGGGCGAGCCCCACCAGAAGCGTAAAACCCTAAACCCTAAACCCTAAACCCTAAACCCTAAACCCTAAACCCTAAACCCTAAACCCTAAACCCTAAACCCTAAACCCTAAAGCTTCCAAAGTCCCCCAGGTGAGGTTCCGATCGTGTGGCGGAGCGATGGGAGAACCTTCTGGCGACCCTGGCATCGCAACGCCAATCGGGTGGCCTGGAACAGGGGAGTCGGGCCGTCCAAAGGGATCTCGTCCTTGGGACTGATTTTTAGAGTATCTACAGGGGCTTCAGCAACACGGTGTCTGTATGTCGGGGTGTTACGATGTGATAAGGTTTCGGGTGTCAGGGTTTTGTGGTCGTTCTGTTGAAGAGTCTCATGAGGTTCGGCTTCCAGTTCATCCAGATCGGGACTTTCCGCATCGGTGCCAATGATGATAACCACTTCACAGTGTCCCATAAACACCGGACTAGCGCCCAGATCTGGCGGGGCCACGACCTGTCAGTTCACCACGGGAATCACGGCTCTTACTGGGACACGTTCGACCGTGGTGAGGGGTTTCAGGCGGGCGTCACCTTCGGAGACCGGTTCATACAGGTGGGCAAGATGCGGTTCGGTGAAAGCGACTCGAACCACTTCACTGTCTACTTCACGCCCGCTGGCAAGACCCTGGAGATCTTCCGAGGCCACGACGGGACTCGGCACGGCGGCAACAATTACCACTGGAACAAACACAACGGGCTGGTCCACCGAGCCCCGGCCGACTGGACCTGTCCCGACGTCGCCGAGCTGGCCTTCGGAAAGTGCAAGCCAGTGTCTGGGCTGCTGCTAAGGAGCTTATAAATCAAGCTACTATGAATAAGGAAACCCTATTATTTACACACATCCCCCTTTTATGGTGACGTAAGTTCTAAGTTCCTTAACCTAGATCAAGCTACGATAATCGGAAGCCCTACTATTTATGGCAACGTAAACTCCCATAAGTTTGTATAACTAGGAAACCTCATTACTTACTACATGTCCCCGTTGTATGGTAACGTAAGTCATAAGTTCCTTAACTGCTAAACCCTAAACCCTAAACCCTAAACCCTAAACCCTAAACTCTAAACCTTAAACCCTAAACCCTAAACCCAAAACCCAAAACCCAAAACCCTAAACCCTAAACCCTAAACCCTAAACCCTAAACCCTAAACCCTAAACCCTAAACCCTAAACTCTAAACCCTAAACCCACCCTAAACCCTAAACCCTAAACCCTAAACCCTAAACCCTAAACCCTAAACCCTAAACCCTAAACCCTAAACTCTAAACCCTAAACCCTAAACTATAAGTTCCTTAACCTGTCAACCCAGGAGTTCGGGCACTGGGGGGATCGCTTTATTCAGCTCGGGAAGTGGCGCTTGGCGGCCATCGACGGGGGCCACTTCAGCATCTCCCACCAGAACCTTTATTGTTGGTTAGCAGGGAATGAGAGAATTCGGGCCCTATCTATACCCTTTCAGGGATTATCTGGGGTACCCTAAACCCTAAACCCTAAACCCTAAATCCTAAGCTTTTAGGGGCTTCGCCCGTGTGCGCCAGCACAGCCTTTTGTTGAGTTGTCGTCAGCTGCCTTGTTTTGGTCCTCCCTGAGCCTAGTTGCCGATTCTTGGGGGTTTTGGGCCCTTCGCAGCCTTTGGGGCCACTTGGGATCCAGCGTGGGGCCTTTTTGGGCCTTTGGCCTTTTGGGGGGCTTCCCGACACCTTTTCGAGGCTCTTTGGGGTCCAAATTGGCCTCAGAAGGCCCGAACTGGTTTTGGGAGGCCCAAATAGGCTTCAGAAGGCCCACCAAATTGGCTTGGGTTGAGAAGGCTTAAATTTGCTTCAGAAGGCCGAGAAGGCCCAAATTGGCTTCCGAAGGCCCAAATTAGCTCCAAAAACCCGTAAATTGAGTTCGAAGCCAAACTTGGCTTCAGAAGATTTACATTAGCTTCAGAAGGCCCAAGAAGGAAGGCCCGAATTGGCCCGAATTGGCTTCAGAAGGCACACGAAATTGAAAACCGATAGTAGGTTCAGAAGGCCCAAATTAACTTCAGAAGGCCAAAATTTGCTTCAGTTGGCCTCACTTGGCTTCAGAAGGCCCAAATTGGCTTCAGATGGCCCAAATTGGCTTCAGAAAGCCCAAATTAGCTTCCGCTGGAAAGGCCCCAAAAAGGTAGCCCCAAAAAGGCCTGTCAATTTGGGGAATCTGAAGCCAATCTGATTTGGGCTTGTGAAGCCAATTTGGGCCTTCTGTTCAGCCTCTCGCTTTTCGCCGTAGAAAGTTTTTCAGGCACCAGGGCAGCCACTTATAGAATAGTTGTCCTGGGCGCCACGCTGCGCTAGCGAACCCTAAACCCTAAACCCTAAACCCTAAACCCTAAACCCTAAACCCTAAACCCTAAACCCTAAACCCTAAACCCTAAACCCTAAACCCTAAACCCTAAACCCTAAACCCTAAACCCTAAACCCTAAACCCTAAACCCTAAACCCTAAACCCTAAACCCTAAACCCTAAACCCTCTTTTACTATGTATATTTAAACCCTAATGACCTTCGTGGGCATGTGGTTTTTTTCTGGGCCCTAAACCCTGACCCCCTTCGTGGGCAAATGGTTTTTTTTCCTGGGCCGTGCTTCCAAAAGCACCCCAAATGAGGGGGACCCCAGGATCGGCCCGGGTCCCAGTTCAAAATGCGATTGTTGGGTACTGAAATCGACGGTTCTGGGTGGGCTCTCGTTTTCTGGATTTTTGATCAAAACCGAGCCTTTGGGCCCTAAACCCTGACCCCCTTCGTGGGCACATGGTTTTTTTCCACCCGGGGGGGCCCTAAACCCTGACCCCCTTTGTGGGCAAATGGTTTTTTTCCACCCGGGGGGGGCCTAAACCCTGACCCCCTTCGTGGGCAAATGGTTTTTTTCCACCCGGGGGGGCCCTAAACCCTGACCCCCTTCGTGGGCAAATGGTTTTTTCCTTTTTGGGCATAGGGTTTAGGGCTCTTAGGGCTTGGGGCATAGGGTTTAGGGCCTCAGGGCCCTGAGAGTTTCGGATTCAAGTTCGGTGAAGAGTTTTTTCAAGGTTTTTCAAGGTTTTTCAGAGTTTTTCAGGGTTTTTAACCCTCAATTCTGATGAAGGGCCGCCCCCACGACCTTTTCACAGCCTAGTTTTGGTCAAGGGGGGGTCGTATTTTTAATTTAAAGGCAAAATAGTCTTCTGAGACCCCCCCTTGCCTCAAACTCCGACCCCCCCTTGAGAGGGAAAGTTTGCCTCCAAAAACACCCAAATGAGGGGGACCCCAGGATCGGCCCGGGCCCCAGTTAAAAATGCGATTTTTGAGTACTGAAATCGACGGTTCTGGGTGGGCTCTCGTTTTCTGGATTTTTGATCGGGGCTTCTAAACCGTAGGGTTTAAGGCCCTAAGAGCATAAAGGGCTTATTGCGGGCCTTAGATTACAGTTCGGGTTTTGGGTCCGTTAAAAACTAAAATATTTTCTACCAATTGGACTTTGAGCTTTAAGCCTACCGGGAAAGTATTGAGTGAACTTTATATTTTCTCAATGTTATGGGTTTCTTGGGTGGGTGGGGTTTTTTTCCAACGCTTGACAAGCTGCTTGACTAGTGAATGCTCGGACTTGAGATGCTGAACCCTAAACCCTAAACCCTAAACCCTAAACCCTAAACCCTAAACCCTAAACCCTAAACCCTAAACCCTAAACCCTAAACCCTAAACCCTAAACCCTAAACCCTAAACCCTAAACCCTAAACCCTAAACCTGAGTCCCCTAAACCCTAATATCCCAATACCCTAATCTCCTAATACCCAAATACCCTAAACCCTAAACAACCAAGGGACGGGATCACCGCCCAGATCTACCGTTGGGATGGCACCCTGCACCCCGGTCCCCGTAGGGATTGGGGCTCCTGGCACAGGCCAATCGGGCTCCTCCGCTTTCTGAAGCTTGAGAAACTGTCTGGGGCTCTTTGTGGTGGTTGTGCTGTTGTTGTTCGTTTTTTTTTTTTTTTTTTTTTGTGTTTTTGTTTTTGGGTGTGTGTGTGTTGGTGTGTGTGTGTTGGTGTGAGTGTGTGTGTTGGTGTGTGTGTGTTGGTGTGTGTGTGTGTGTGTGTGTGTGTGTGTGTGTGTGTGTGTGTGTGTGTGTGTGTGTGTGTGTGTGTGTGTGTGTGTGTGTGTGTGTGTGTGTGTGTGTGTGTGTGTGTGTGTGTGTTTTTTGTTATTGTTATCATTTTTCTCATAATTTCTTAAGGCTCTTCAGGCTTAGCTTTTCGTTCCTTCGCGCAGTGGAGCCGAAGGTTTCCGCACGGCATCACCTTCGGCACCAACTTCATCCAGATCGGTCGGTTCCGCATCGCAGCCATGGACCGCAACTACATGATTATGGGGGTTTAGGGTTTAGGGTTTAGGGTTGAGGGTCTAGAGTTTAGGGTATATAATCTAAGGTTCCCTAGGTACCTACCCCCCTTGAAACCCCCCTCCCTTGAGGACCACAACCACATGAGCATCTCCCACCAGTCAGGGAATACGGCTCAGATCTTCAGGGGGCACCTGGGCCCTGAGGTGCAACATGCTCTCTGGTTGTTTTAGGGTTCAGGGTTCAGGAAGTTCAGGGTTCAGGGTTTAGGCTTAGGGTTTAGGGTTCAGGGTTTAGGGTTTAGGGTTTAGGGTTTAGGGTGCGCGTTAGGGAGCCTTTTAATGGGAAAGACATCGTCTCCGGACAGGAGCTTGGCTGTTCCAATTCTCGTACGCTCGTTGCAAGAGCCTCAACCCCCACACTTCCCAGAGAGAGCCCGTCCTAACGCCTTTTCGCTCCAAGCTACCCAGACCCCTGAACCCTAAACCCTGACCCTGAATCCTAAAGCCTGAACCCTATAAACCCTAAGCCCTGATCCCTATAAACCCTGAACCTTGAACCCTAAACCCGAAGATGCCAGTGACACTACACCCGAAGATACCCCTAAGCCGAAACCCTAAGATACCCTAAGATATCCTAAGATACCCTACGATATTTTAAGATACCCTAAGATACCCTAGACCCTAAACTCTCAACCCTAAACCCTAAACCCTAGACCCTAAACCCCAAACCCTAAACCCTAAACCCTAAACCCTAAACCCTAAACCCTAAACCCTAAACCCTAAACCCTAAACCCTAAACCCTAAACCCTAAACCCTAAACCCTAAACCCTAAACCCTAAACCCAAACCCTAAACCATAAACCCTAAACCCTAAACAGTAAACCCTAAACCCTAAACCCTAAACCCTAAACCCTAAACCCTAAACCCTAAACCCTAAACCCTAAACCCTAAACCCTAAACCCTAAACCCTAAACCCTAAACCCTAAAAACCCTAAACCCTAAACCCTAAACCCTAAACCCTAAACCCTAAACCCTAAACCCTAAACCCTAAACCTCCGAGGCATGATGGCTCCCTGCATCCCGGGCCACGACGCGACTGGGGCGGATGGGGGCTCCGTGCCGGGCCTGCGTCCGGCGTGACGTGCCTGGGTGCGTTTAGGGTTTAGGGTTTAGGGTTTAGGGTTTAGGGTTTAGGGTTTAGGGTTTAGGGTTCCCAAAACCCTCAGCCCTAGGCCCTTAACCCTAAACATCAAACACCCTAAAACTGTATCCCTAAATTCCTGACGCCTTAAGCCTATCTTATCTCGTTCAGGTTTTTCCATGGCAGTCATGCAGAGCTCCGATGATAGCAACCCCGGAACACGAGCGTCCTGTGTTTCTTTTCACAAACCCTAAACCCTAAAGCGTAAACCCTAAAACATAAACCCTAAAACATAAACCCTAAAGCGTAAACCCTAAAACATAAACCCTAAAACATAAGCCGTGAACTGCGCAGGTTCGGGGACAAGTTCATACAGCTGGGGGAGTTCCGACTCGGTGCGGCTGGGCAGCAAGGTTTAGGTTTACGCTTTTAGGGGGCCCAGTTTAGGGTTTTGGGTTCTTCTGAACTCTCCCTTTCGCCTACACTCTCTCTCTCTCTCCCCCTCTCTCTCTCTCTTTTTCTTTTCTTGTTCTCTCTCTCTCTCTCTGTCTCTGTCTCTCTCCCTCTCTCTCTCTCTCTCTGTCTTCCTGTTGGCTATCTGTGGGCTTACGGACTCAAGGTTCTCCTTCGCTTTTGGTGGTTGCTCTGTTACAACCGAGGCAGATGACTGGCACTTGTACGTGACCCACAAGGGCTACAACAAGAGCCCTCAGATTTTCAGGGGTGACGGCCATCTGATTCCCGGGACACAGCATCACTACGCCTATCGGGTCATTGGACTGTCGTGGAAGGCTTTCGTTGTTTTTTTACGTGTTTCTTGTTGCGCGCGGTGGTCTTAAAGTTGCGTTTTCCCAAAGTAGGGTCCATTGTAGTGTCCTTTTTTCAAAGGTGTTGCACTGTCTTGGGGACCCTAAAAGGGATCCTAATCTAGAGAACTACCCCGACAATGGGTCCTGGGTTGCCGAGGGCTTTCCTCGAGGTTTTGACACGATTCTTGAAAAAACCGTCTTCCTCCTGTACCAAAAACTACTTGATTTCTTACTTTTTGCTGCTTGGTTCTTACTGTTACCTTGTGTTTCGGTTCACACTGTGTTAACCCGGAGGCTAATATCTTAGTATGTTGTGCAAGGAGGCAAGAACGCTCTAAAAACCGGTGTTCTGGCGCCTGGTCGCCAAAGGCATGGATGCTTGTGACAGCTTTTCTTGTTCCACATCCTTGCGCAGTATGTTGTACAAGGAGGCGAGAACGCGGCAAATACCAGTGTTTTGGTCATCGTTGCAACTGGCATGGACGCTTGTCACATGTTGTCCTGCTCCGCATCCCTTGCGCAGTATGTTGTACAACGAGGCGAAGTCGTTGCAAATACCAGTGTTTTGGGCATGGACGCAGTATGAATGACGTTCTTCTCTGCCCCCCCAAAGCTGAACAACAGGAAAAGTGCAGGAAACACCGGAAAATGCAGGGGACACTGCGGCAGCCCAGGACACGTGGTCCAACTACCCACATTGCTGTTCAACACGGTCTTGTGTCAAAACCCTAAACCCTAAAGCCCTAAAGCCCTAACCCCTAAACCCAAAACCCAAAGCCGAAAAACCCTAAACCTTAACGCCCTAAACCCTAAACCTTAGACCCTAAACCCTAAACCCTAAACCCTAAACCCTACCGCCCTAAGCCCTAAAACCTAAACCCAGGTGAATGATCGGTACGCGCAGTGGCATTGTGGTGGCATTCAGGAACTCTTGGGGAGTTGCCCGGGAATCACAGCAGGCCTGGGTTTAGGGTTTAGGGTTTAGGGTTTCGGGTTTCGGGTTTCGGGTTTCGGGTTTAGGGTTTAGGGTTTAGGGTGGTTTGCAAAAGAGATCCCACTTCTGGCCCCAAAGTTACGGAGGGGGCTCTGGGTGGGGGGTTTCCTTCTTGGGACCTCAGGGTCTAGGGTTTAGGGTTTAGGGTTTAGGGTCTAGGGTTCGGGGTCTAGGGTTTAGGATTTCCCTTTTTCAGACAGCGTTCGGCAGGTCACGACTTCCTGCAGATTGGCGACTGGCGTGCCGCGCAGATGGATTGGTGGCACTTCTCATTCTCGCACCGCAGCATCCACACGCCCGTGATCTACACGGCCGACGGTCGTGTCCACTCTGGCCCGCGAAGGGACTGGCACAGCTGGGAACGTGAGCCGCACATCACACATAGCATCAAGTTCGGCGATCGCTTCATCCAGTTCGGCCATTGGTGGCGCTTGGGTGAATGGGAGCACCATGGGCGGCATTTTGTCCTCTCCCACCGACACAACAAAGCTCCCTTGGTCTGGCGCCGCTTGGCAGTTGCAGCAGGGAGCTCCGTTATGGAGCACATGTCTCACGTTGAGCCTTCAAGCAGAAGAGACCCAGAGAGCCCGACACCCCTTGAACAAGGAATAGGCCTTAAGTTATAGGGGCTTTAGTATGATGACCTCAGGTGTATTCCTTTCATGAAGGGGTATTTGGGGCTCTCTGGGTGTCTCCTTTGGTTCTGAGGCGATGACGGCACGGTGCACAATGGACCCCATCATGGCTGGAACTTGTTTGGGCGACCCACCGGTGCACCCACGGGCATCGCCTTCGGACATGGCTTCTTAGTAGTAGAGTTGGTAACCTTTTTAACCTTTTTGGGGCATTCTATTCTCTATAAAATCCAAAAGGTTAACCTTTAATTCCCCCAGGTCACTGGACAACTAAGGCTTCGTGCAGATTGGGAAATGGCGAGCCGCTCGATCTACATAGTACCCAGCGAGCGCAAGACCCCCTTAAATAAGGAATGTGCCTTAAACTATTAGGGGCCTTGGTGTGATGATTTAAGGTCTATTCCTTAGTTCAGGGGTATTGGGCTCTCTGGGTAGAGTCTATGCATCTTTAGCCCGTGCCGCAACGGACATGAGCCTTTTCTTTTGGTTCTGCTTGTTGTATGATATCTCGTACGCGCCCCAGATTGGTGATGTCGACGGCCATCACTTCTCTATCACCAATGTTAATGGCAAAACCGCGGAAATCTTTACCGGCAATGATGGAAGGCGACACTACGGCCCACGTGGTGACTTCACCACGTTCGGCCGCATGATGATGGACTGCCGCGTTGTGTAGAGGTCGCTGCCAGCAGGCAGCTGGGCAGGTTTTCCGCATTGTACAGCAGGGTGGGGGTTTACGGTACCGCCCTTCATCGTAAACCCCCCCCATTTGGGAGCACAGCAGTTTGGCCCGCTTCTAGACTCGACTGCCAGCTACCAGGCGATGACAAAAACACACTAGCGCGCCAAAGGAGCCACATCCAGTGGTCTAAAGAGGATTCTCGAGTGTAGCAGCTGCACCCTAAACCCTAAACCCTAAACCCTAAACCCTAAACCCTAAACCCTAAACCCTAAACCCTAAACCCTAAACCCTAAACCCTAAACCCTAAACCCTCTTTTGTGGCTCGTGACGTCGTGCAGATTGTTCTGCAGTCCCGCAGTCGGCTCAGGTTTGGGAGTCTAGCTGGCGTGGAATGAAAGGTGCATGCGTAGAAAAAGCACCGCCGCGGCCAGTTTAACGTAGCCACACGAAACCTCAACCCCAAGCAGCAAGCGATACTTTTGGATGCGACGGTTGCTTCATGCACATGCTTTGGAGGTTCATGCTACTTATTAACCAAATATAACTTGCAACTGTACTTACAACTTGTAGCCCACTTGTAAGCCCCTTAAGTGCCCTGTTTCTCACAACTTTCTCTGTGGCCTGGGGGTGTTTGCCGGCTTTTGTCACAACTGGACAGATGGCTTGTCGGAAGCTTTTCGGAGCAATCCTCACTTCCTGCACATGATGTGTAAGCTTCTTCGCAGTTGCTTGCTGCTCTTTGACTGCAAGATGGCACCGGACCTCACTTTCGCGGCTGTCGTGAGGCCACGCCCTCCACGCGTGTGCCGAATTCCCATAGGGCACGTGGCCAAAGCCTTGGGGCTTGACCTAGTTCTGGTCTCCGGAGTTTGAGAATCTACTGTGTTGCGTAGAAGGTGCTGGAGTGGCGTCACGAAGATGCGACAAACAGGACCTTCATAGCCATTCCTGTGGGCATCGAGTGTGGCCTCGTGCAAAGCAGGGCTGACTGGCAATGTCAGGTCGGCCCTGACGGTGCCCAGCAGCAACCGTCCCAGGGTTCGTTTGGGTCGCTGAAAGGCAGGCTTCTTGCCACGGCTGAGTGAGCAGCACCCTTGTGCTTTGTCCGCACTCCTCCATGCTGCCTTTGCATAGCCTAAACCCTAAACCCTAAACCCTAAACCCTAAACCCTAAACCCTAAACCCTAAACCCTAAACCCTAAACCCTTAAGATCTCTTCACAGAACGCAGTAAGGACTTCGGGGCTTCGGATGGGGCCTAGGGGCGGGGAGCCCGTCTGTCCCTGTTCCACTCCGTAAGCCTCTAAGTCTCTAAGCCCCCCCCTGAGATTTTAGGCTCTAAGCCTCTAAATGTCGGGGTGGGGGTTGCAGGGGGGGGCTCACCTACTTGGGCGTGCAGTAGTTCGGGCTGCCCAAGGTCGTCTGAAACGTGTCGATCTTGCCCAGGCTCTCCGCCGTATCGCGAGTCTCCTTGCTTCTGATAATGATCCGCATTTAAGCAACCTCAAAAGAGACCCGCACCTGTCTGACAGTGCTGGATGACATGTTGGTCACAAGCAGTAGTATAGGCAGTACTGACGCTTCTGCCCTGACCCCCGCCATGCCATGCGCCACTGCGTGCCGCCGCTAATAATTTTGACTGGACTCACCACCGGGTACGTATTCCTGCTTTCATTTCAAGTGGCGTGCCTTCCGGCTTTTTTTCGTGAATGCAGTGGCCTCAGCAAGCAAGAATCCCAACTATCGTTAGTGCTATGACACTGAAGCCATCGATGACATGTTTGGACAAGATGAGGAACATTTCACGTTTGGCGCTTATGTCACCAAATCAAACATTGAGCTCAACAATGCGATGGGTAGCTGAGATTGCCAATGGTGCTTCGTAGATGTTTTGCATCATTCCAATGAATTCTATTGGCAATCTGATGCTCGACACTGACTATGTGCTCGGCGATGTGGCTGAACGAATACAGATGCATGTTCCAGGCTTTCCGGACATGCTGCGGATGTTGCAGCCATCGTGCATCGACTGGGTTTCAAAATGCAAGGACGGGCCTTCTAGACAAACGCATTTCATGTTGCATGGTTTCTGCAATTGAATCTCTGGCAAGCACGATAGCCAAGGATCGCTGCCCTCAACCAAATGTAGAGATTTAGACAGATTGTGTCCATGTGGTCTTGACAAGTTGCAGGCTTCAGTGCCGCAAGGTGCTTGCAACTGGTTTCGCTTGGGGTCGACTTCGGAATCGAAATTTCTAGAAACAGCTGGCTCACCCAGCTGCGCGAGCCTCAAGACGAAGTATAGTGGGCTTTTGCGGCCTGCGCTCCAAGCAGGTGTGTCCCCGTATGAGACTCGAGATGCTCAAGAGGCCACCTGCATACAAGTGCAAACCCCGTCTATCACCAGGGTGCATTCATACATCCACAGTTGGGGGAGAAGAACTTTGCGAGATGTATCTCCGAACGGCTTACCAGGTGCCGGGCTTTGCCCATGATCTGGAAGCTGGGATATTCTTGGCTACGGCACACTCCCAGACATGCTACCGGATGTGGGCTTGATCTCGCCTCTTGGCACATGCCAAGCGGCACGCAGACATCTGGCAGAATAGGCCAGGGACCGAAGGAAAGGGTACAAAGTCGGAAAGGCTTCACTGGAGCTGCTTGAGATGTCGGGCTGTGCTGCATCAGGCTTGGATGGTGATTGCACACGTCGCATTCCACGGCAGTGGCCTTTCACGTGGCAAGTCAAGAGCGTCTCAGGCTTTGTGGTCATGGAGGCCCTTGTGCTTGAGAGCTTCCTCTGTCGTTCTTGCGGGGTGGGCGAACAGCCTCAAAGTTGTGGAACCTTCAGCTTCTTCTGATTTACGTCATCGCTGCACATGTCCCAGCCAGAGATAGCCAGAGCCATGGCGTCAGGTCCAGTCTGAGTGCTCAAAGCTTGCCAAGTGGCTTGACTGCGTGTGTCACTACAAGCTGACCCTTCTGATCCCCCGTCCCACGTTCTTGCGCTCGTGCAGCTGCCGTGTCCGATGCATGCTTTCGGTTTTCGTAGATTATGAAGTTTGGAGAACCTTCTGGGCCGTATGTATGCGTTACCTTGCCCGTTGAGGGTCAGCGACCCGCGCGCAACAGAGAGAGTGAGAGAGAGATATGCCCATGCTTGCCGCGCCGCAGCACAAGGTCCGACCCCTAGAATCTAGAACACATCGGAACACTCGGTTAGCGGTCGTTGCAGGGCCTGAAGCCTTCGCCGCGTCCAGCGGCAGGGCGTGGCTGGGTTTTCAGGCCCCTGCGCTGCGTCCTTTCGCTTAAAAATTAGCCTTCTCTTGCATGGCTGAGTGAGCAATACCTCAGTCAGGGCTGTGTGTGGTCCGGCCTTTAAGGGGATGCAAGCGGGTCCAAGGCTCTGTCCCCACTTCCAGGTTTGTTCACAGAATGACCTTCATGCATAATGCCGTGTTGGGCCAGGTGTTGCTGGACGTGCAGTAGTCCGCCCGGCCAGGGTATCCCAAGACGATGACAGTGTCGCACCAGATCGACTTGCATGCCAGAAACCTGAACTAAGTGTGCAGGTTGAATGCGCCCATGAAATTTCAACCGGGGCTGAGCATGAGGCCATCCGTGATCCTGAAGAGCCTTGCGAAGGAAGTCATCGAAGTGCTCGGTACGGATCGCGACAAGCATGCCATGCACGGAAACCGTTCCTGGTTGCCATCGTGCATCTGACTGGAGCAAGACAAGGCTTCATATGAGGCGATGCGGATGAGAACCCTAAACCCTAAACCCTAAACCCTAAACCCTAAACCCTAAACCCTAAACCCTAAACCCTAAACCCTAAACCCCAAACCCTTTAAGTGACCTGTCCTCCTTCTTGCAGCGGAGGGCGGCCAACATGGGTGGCACTCAGAGCCTGGCGCTCTTCTATGACACGCCATGCGCCTTAAGCTGCATGACATTCGACATTCAAGAGGGCGCAAGACTTCTGCCCGTGCCCCATTGTGAGGCCCTTGCGACCACTTCCCGCATGTGCCATTCAGCACAGTGGGGCTAGTGAGCATAGCGTGCAACAGCTGTCAGACTCTGCCAGCCACTAGTGGTCCCTGATGCGCAATCTCCAGATGCCGAGCTGGCAGAAACATGACGAACAATAACGGCCGCGAGGCCGGGCAAGTGCTTCTGATGGATGGCTTTCAAGCCAGAACAGGAACCGGCACGGGAATTCCGACCCTTGGAGATCCTTGTCCATGTTGCTTCACATGGCAAGGGAGGCTGTCCATACAAAAACATGCTACAGATTGGGGATTGGGATCCAAGTGCATGAGGCTTTTGCAGTGAGGGGTCAAGCAAATCAGCAAATCGGAGAACGGGACCTCGGAGACTGGCAGGCGAAAGGGTGCAGTGACTGCGCTTGAGCTGAGGAGCCGGATCTAGCCTGTGACACCGATCCCAGAAACGTCCAGAAGCTGTGTGACGGGGTGGATTCCATTTTATTCTCGCAGCTCTTAGGGCAGTTCTAGTTCTACCTCAATTGCCTGCAGCTGTAGCACCTCGGACACGCACGGCTTCCGCTGGATGCAAGAACGCATTCCAGCGCAGAGTTCCACCGCTGCGTAGCTGTAGACTTCGCAGGATGCCGTAGAATCTGTATCGCTGAGAGTCATGCCCTGTGACACGGCATTCTATGCTCCGGCTTGGGGCAGCTGGGAGAGGGCTTCTGAGGGCTTCAGCGCATGGATGCTGGTTCAATCTCTTTGTCGGAGGGCCATCGCATCTGGGAACGCTGCAGCCGAAAGCAGCAGACGGAAGCATACGCTGCCGTGCAGCGCCTCGGCGTAGGGGGCAGGAGAATTTTCTGAGGCTTCCCGTAGATCCCGCCTGGCTCGGCTCCATCCCTGCAATCTAAGCACGGACTACCAACTCTAACTACGGGAGCTAGAGCCCTGAATGCAACAGACACCCAGCCAATCACTGAAATCACCCTAAGCTGCCTAAGCCCAGCCCGAGCCCTGCTGTCCCTTCCCGAAAGCCGAGAGGGGTGCCCAGCGTTGCCCATCGACTCAAGAGCCATAATTCTTGTGGTTCTTGTGCTTCCGAGTTCTCGGAACGGAGCCGTTTCCAGGATTTCCCTGGCCAGCATATGAACTTCAAGTACCGCAGCTTCTGGAAGGGACAGGGGGCTTTGCCTGGCAGTTTTCTTGACGTTGGCCTGTTCGGCATGTCCGCTGCGCATTCTTCCAACGATTGGTGATGCGGGTAGCCAATGTCCCTCGATCACTGCACCGCGACAAGCCTCCAATCACTTTCTGCATTTGCAGGCAGCGTGAGAGCACGAGAGACAGCTCGGATGCTCGGACCCGAACAAATTCGACCATGAAGCCACAAAGCTTTGCTGATGGTTTTGGCCAGTTCTGTGCCTTCTGCGCCCGTATGCCTTCCATTACGCCTTCGCTTGCCCCTGCCCTTTCCTCGACCGCAGAAGTCCAAAGCCGGGCTTGAGCTTCGCTTGCTCAAGCTGAAGGCTCGCCTTTCCTATACTTTTCACAAAGAGGCTGCCCACGCCCCGCCGCAACGTCTTTGGCAGAACCGCGGGCGCGTCTGCATGACTGCAGTAGGTCAGAACACAACTCGAAATGTGGCACTCAGTGGCCACACTAAGACTGATGCAGAATCGCCTCTCAAAGCTGTTGGCAAAGTGAGCTTCAGGTACCGCAGTTTCACTGAGTCTTTTTGGAAGGGAAGTTTTCTTGACGTTGGCCTGCTCGGCCTGCTGCGCATCCTGCCGATTCGACTGGGGCTTCCAATCATATCGATCCCTCGATGGTGCCGCTACCACAAGCCTCCAATCATCTTCTACCTCAGAGGATGCCTTCATACACGAACGGAGGGCGAAATCCGAGCTCCTCTCGAATCGAAGGGTTGCGGAACCCATGCCCTGCTGGGCATTTCCCAAGACCGGGGTACCTGTAGTATACTCCAGAGCGGGGGGGGTAACTCCCGGGAGTGGTACGAGTGACAACACGAACTGTCTTTTGGGGGGTTTAGGGTTTCGGGTTTAGGGTTTAGGGGTTACGGGCTTGAGAGTGGTGCTTTGGGATGCTCCCCCTTTTACTAACTGTCCTTGATGGGGATGACACAAGGGGGTAAGCTGTAATCTCGATGAAGGACTGTTAGTATAAGGGGGAACATCCCCAAAATGTGGCACTTCTTAAGTGCCTTCGGACATGCGAGCCATCGGCCTAAGCCTCGAAGCAAAACGTAGCATTCGCCCCCCCTCTTCAGAACATGCGTACCCTGCAAGACACAAGCGAGTCGACCTTACAAAATGCGGACCGTGCATGAGAAACATCCTTCTCGTAGGTCGTAGGTCCCACAGTGCGCAACGAGACCGTCGAAGCTTGGCGCGTTCAATGCAGGTTGGAAGGGGTCAAGGCGTACCAGAAACCCTAAACCCTAAACCCTAAACCCGAAACCCTAAACCCTAAAAACCTAAACCCTAAACCTGCCACCAAGAAACCCCAAGTGAGCATCCGCAGACTTAAGCCCGTAGCGCTTGGAGCCGCAGATTGAGCATGGCCCCTAAACCCTAAACCCTAAACCCTAAACCCTAAACCCTAAACCCTAAACCCTAAACCCTAAACCCTAAACCCTAAACCCTAAACCCTAAACCCTAAACTTGTCTGGAGCCAAGAGGGCTTCAGGCATGGCGTTCGTGACTGTTCGTAGCACTTTCCCAAACCATCCCAAAGCTGAAGCTGAGGTTGGGTTTGGGGTTTAGGGTTTAGGGTTTAGGGTTTAGGGTTTAGGGTTTAGGGTTTAGGGTTTAGGGTTTAGGGTTTAGGGTTTAGGGTTTAGGGTTTAGGGTTTAGGGTTTAGGGTTTAGGGTTTAGTGGGTGCGTCCTGGTCTGTGTTTTTGATGCAGATCTCGCACAGCAGCTGATTCAGAGGCGTCTAGGCTCAGGATCAGGTATGTGTGGTGAACCTTTGGACACAGTTCCCGTGCGCTGCAGAAAGATTGCATCAGACATTTGCAGGTCAACGGCTCTTGATTCTTGAAGTTTTGATGCTCGGGATGTGAGGCGAGGATCAGCAAGTCTGGGTCCCTGGCTCTTTGGTGCATTGAGTTTTTCTGGGCTTCCTTAAGGGGTTTGTTGTTGGGCCTTTGGGGGTGTGGAGTCCGGCAGTAAGGAGAATTGCTAAGGCTAAGGGGTTCGGACCCCTGCCCACCCCCCGCCCCGCCCACCGCTATCAGTCGCTTGGGTACCGTGTACAGTGCATGCAACAGGCACCGGTCGTTGAAGGCCCCAGCAGAAGGCAGAGTTCTCATGGGGGCCCCAGCAAATCCTCATCTCTTAAGGAACCGCAGGCTTCGGTCCCTTGATCCCCCCCGCCCCCCAGTTGCATCCTGCGGGCAGTATGACACCACAGGGCTTATGCAGTATCCCAAGAGCCGTACCCTTAGCTTCCCCCCTTCCACTTGATCTGTGTGGGCTGCCGTGGAGATGTGCAAAAGTGCTGCCACACAGCTCACACACAGTGCCACAAATTGAGCACCAGGGTCGAAATCAGCATCAGGCATGCCATGCCGAAACGTTAACTATTGTGTTGCCAGAAGGCTGTGCCCGGCCCAAGCCATG
The DNA here is from genome assembly GCA_905221605.1 of Symbiodinium natans. Taxonomy (NCBI): domain Eukaryota; class Dinophyceae; order Suessiales; family Symbiodiniaceae; genus Symbiodinium; species Symbiodinium natans. The sequence goes on from CAJNDS010002224.1 coordinate 1,341,117, forward strand.
AACAGCTCCAGTTTGCAATGCTATTATTTGAGGCAGGATAGCGCGTCCGCTCCGATGAGCTAACGTTGAAGGCCGTCTTTCAGTGAGACCCGTGTGTTGAGCAAAGGGTCGTGTGCAATCTTGTGCGGTTCTGGGCGCAGCAGAGTTGCTATGTCCGTCCGCGCGAAGCCTCTAAAGCGACTAAAGTGTCCTTCGCTGTGAGGCTCGGGTTTCGCCTCTAATGGACTGCCTGACTTGATGACTTGCATCTTGACAGCAAGGCCCCCGCAGCATTCTGAAGTCAAGCATTGTCTCTGCAGTCCAATTGATGGTGAAGTTTTGGGATGTTCCCCCTTATACTAACAGTCCTTCATAGGGATTATAGTACCCCCTACTAATTTCCCTATTAAGGACTGTTCGTATAAAAAACAGTCCTTCATAGGGATGATAAACTTCCCCCTATGATAATCCTTGTTAAGGAGTGTTAGAATACGGGGGGAAGATGCCCAAGTGAAGTTGTCGGCAAGCGTGCCTGTGGCAGGCTGGGTCTTCGCCATGACAGCCTCAGCTAGGCTCTGGGAGCTGGGAAGTTAGGGTTTCGGGTTTGGGGTTTAGGGTTTGGGGTTTAGGGTTTAGGGTTTGGGGTTTAGGGTTTAGGGTTTAGGGTGTAGGGTGTAGGGTTAGGGTGTAGGGTTCAGGGGGGTTCTGCTGCTACAAGCTGCTGGTGCTGACAGGCAATGAGGCGATGAATGATCCAGAGCCGAAACTGTGACCGAGGCCTGGGGGACTGGGGCCCTAAAGCCTAAAGCCTAAACCCTAAACCCAAAACCCTAAACCCGAACCCCTGATTCCGGTGCACTTCTTGACTTCTTGACCTGCTGCTGTGCACATGTGAGTTGTCCTGACGGCCTCTGCTGAGATCCGACGGGTGTAAAGTTACATTCCCCCCCAAAAAATCAAGAAAGAACAGGACAGAAAGAAAACACACACACACACACACACACACACACACACACACACACACACACACACACACACACACACACACACACACACCACACACACACACACACACACACACACACACACACACACACACACACACACACACACACACACACACACACACACACACACACACACACACACACACACACACACACACACACACACACACACACACACACACACACACACACACACACACACACACACCCACACCACCACACACACACACACACACACACACACACAACACACACACACACACACACACACACACACACACACACACACACACACACACACACACACACACACACACACCACACACACACACACACACACACACACACACACACACACACACACACACACACACACACACACACACACCACACACACCACACACACACCCACACACACACCACAACACACAGCACCAACCCACACACACACACACCACCACCACACACACACACACACACACACCACACACTACCACACACACAACACCACACACACACCACACACACACACCACACACCACCCACACACCACCCACACACACATCCCCACACACACACACACACCACACACAACACAACACACACCACGACACACACCACACACACACACAACCACACCACACACAACACACACAACACACACACACAACACACACTACACACACTACACACACAACACACACAACACACACAACACACACAACACACACAACACACACAACACACACAACACACACAACACACACAACACACACAACACACACAACACACACACAACACACACACAACACACACACAACACACACACACACACACAACACACACACACACAACACAACACACACACACACACACACACACAACACCACACACACAACACACACACAACACACACACACACAACACAACACACACACACACCCACACACAACCACAACACCCACACACCACCACACAACCCAACACACACACACACACACACACACACACACACACACCACACACACACACAACACACCAACACACACACCCACACCCACACACACACACACACACACACACACACACACACACACACACACACACACACACACCACCCACACACACACACACACACACCACCCACACACACACACACACACACACACACACACACACACACACACACACACACACACACACACACACACACACACACACACACACACACTTTGGCAAGGCCAGGACTGATGAAAAGTACTTTGACAGAACATGACCGTGTGTCATGCATGATGGTGAAATGAACATTTTGTGCCAACCTGTGCCAGACACCAGGAATGGCACAAGTGAAAACGAATGAAATGATACCAATAGGGGTATGGGTGCGTCCCCTGTTGCACCAGACGCCAGGAATGATGCAACGCGAAATGAGGTGAGGGATGAACGAGGGGTGAGGTCCCCTAAGCTACTGGAGTCCATGGGCAGACCATCGCAGGTACGTTTACACGGGTTGGGGAGGGGGGTCTTCGTTGACCGGGACCCCCTCCCCACCCTCCCGGTCCCCTGCGATGCACCATGTTCAGGTGTTGCCACACACACAAAGAAAAGACAACAGAGGAATGACACAAAAGGACTCAAGACAAAGTATGGCACAAATGTGCTGCTTCACTGTCTTTACATGTGGTTGAGGGTTTAGGGGTGCCTTTTGAGATTGAGGATTTCGGGCTGTTTTGGGTGTTTTGTTTTTTTGGTCGGAAGTTGAGCTGCGCTAGAGCTCGCCTTCAGGCCGAAGCACCCTTGAACCCTAAACTCCAAAACCGCAAACCCTTTAACCCCAACCCCCCCCCCCCCCCCCCCCCCACAATAATAAAAGCAAGAACAACAACAACAACAACCTTAAACACCCAGCCCCCAAAGCCTCAAAATACCCTAAAACCCCGGAAAAAGATTCCAAAAGACCCTAACAGACACTAAAATACCAGAAAATACCCTAAAACCCCCTAAACGAACCCGAACATGCCCAAAGCCCCCAAACCAGGTCCTAAAAACCCCTGAAATGCCCTATAGCCCTATAGCCCTAAACCCTAAACCCTAAACCACAATTGGGGTTATAAGTACCCAGAACCTCCAAGCAACATACCCTAAAGCCCCAAACAAGGTCCTGGCCAGCGTGTCCGCATCGTCAGCCCCAGTGGCTGCGGGGAAGACGTCCGTCCTCCGGGTGCGGAGGGCCTTGAGGAGGTTTCAATCAAGGGTTTATGGTTTAGGGTTTAGGGTTTACGGATGAGGTTTTAGGGTTTAGGGTTTAGGGTGGTTGTCTGGAGTTTAGTCTTTTTAGTGGAGCCAGTCTACTCGGTCTCAAAAACACAACTGAACCCTAAACTAAACTGATCAGGGTTTAGGGTTTAGGGCTTAGGGCTTAGGGCTTAGGGTTTCCGGTGTACCGGCCACATTATAACGGGGCGCACGTAGCAGGCTGGATCTTCGCACTGGATACTTCAGGCAGGGCTTAGTCACTGTCGGTTTGTTTTTGATCGTGCTTTGTTTTGCATCCTGTTCCCGCTACAAGCGGCCATTGCTGACAGGCGATGAGGGATCCAGAGAATGCAGAGTCGATCCGCTATGTCCAAGGCCTGGCATCAACATGTCGGATATCCTTTTTGCATCTCTCAATGAAGTCTGACTCTGGAAATGTCGAGGTACGAGAAGGAACGAAGCTATGATGATGTGCCGCAGTCTTGCCAAGTGTGCCGCCTCGGCTTCTTCCAGGCTTCTGTCCTCTTTCTGTCATCAGCCGGCCCACCCCTAACCCCCCCCTAAACAATACCATAGACATCATGACTTTCGGACAAATCCGCAGGTAGGTGCGCATCAGGTCTCAGGAATTCTGCCGTGGGCGCGACAGTCTTTGCTGTTGGCCACGCAGAGATAGATCGGCATCAGTGGATGCCCAGAGAATGGAGACAAGAAGGCTCCAAGGAAAGGAGCCCTGGCCGTTGGAGCTCAAGCTTGCTATGCCACAATTTCGGCTCTTCGGACATCAGTCTGTGACCTGTGCATGGCACCGCTCGCGCTGGGGACCCAAAGAGCCACCTTTGCCCTTGGGATCCGGACCTTCCGGCCCTTTTGGCTTGGGATGTTGGGCTTCGGAATCTCACTTTCTCGGGACATCGTGGACTCGATTTTCAGGGTCTTCGGCCTCTGAGCCTGGCATGGCTCTGATGCTTAGGTCCCTTTAGTCTAGAGATCTGCTCTGCTGTCACGAGAACGGGTAGAAGAGAGGATGTCGTCCTTTGCGTTGAAGACCACGCCGGTCTTGGCGTCCGTGGGAGGCCGACCCTTGGTGCGCGTCTCAGGGGAGTTGGCATCATGTGCAGCCCGGTAGTCGTCCAAGCTTCAGGGAAGAAAGCACGAGTCGCCGGTGCGGTCCAGGCTTTTCTGCCTTGCTTCTTGGACTCGGGGACCCTGTCCGAGATAGTTCCAGACACTGCCTTGTGCGGTTTCTCGTGCACCTGTCCTGGAGCCGCCTGCCATGCGAGCCTCCTCACCAATGTCTTGGCGCCAGCGCGCCGGACGTCCAGCCATTTTTTCGCGTCCAGGTCGTCCCCGCCCGGTCTTTGATGGTTGCGGCGCTTCCCCAGTCCAGGCAGCCGAGCCAGCGGATTTTGAAGGCTTGGACGGTCTGGACTCAGACTTCTCTTGCGCGGCTCGGTGAGCTCTCGACATCGGAGGATATCTCGCCTCTGAGCCTGCTTCCGACACCGAGCGCGCCCTGCTGCCAGACGTCCTGTGCGTTGCCGTATCTTCCCCGCCGTTTCAACATCCGCTTAGGTCTGCACGCAAGGCATTCTAGCGCAAGTTCGTGAAGTCCATACTCCTGGCAGCCGCTGCAATTCGCGCCTGCCCACGACTGTCTTGGTGTCAGCGCATGTGACGTGCAGTTTTTGTCGCGTCCGCGTGGGCCCTGGCAGGTCTTTGATGCTTGCTGCGCTTTCCAGTCCAGACATACGAGCCACTGGGTTCTGAAGGTTTGGACTCAGACTTTTCTGTCGCTACCCCGCAAGTTTTGACATCGGAGGACATCTCGCCTGTGAGCTAGCTTCCGAAATTGACCGCATAATGCTGCCAGATGTCCTGTGTGCTGCCAAGTTTCCCCCTCCATTCCCTACTCGTACATCTGTCCTGACCTGTGCACACATGCATAATGCAGTTCGAGCTTGCTCATGACGTGCAGCCATTTCCAGTCCAGACATCTCAGCCAGTGGATTCGGAAGGATTCAAGCCTGCTAACGAGTGTCTTGGCATCAGCGTGCATGACGTGCAGCCATTCTCGCGTCCAAGGCATCGCCCTCTTTTGCTACACGACATGAGCGGGGGGCCTTCCCGAGTGCAACGTTGCAGTCCGCCGTCTGGCAGCAGTGGAGGCAAACTTGCACCTTTAGACTTTGAACAGCCTAGGATTGGAACTTTTTCCTTGTTTGGACCTTCTTGGGCGCGCAGTTGGACGCCGAATTCTCTCAGCTTCCGTTGAACCGCCTAAGATTGCAGCTTTTTCGTTTCCGCTGGAGGTGAAGATTTTCCGGACGTGCGTCGTTGGTCTGCCATTTTATAGGAAGCGCATAGCCACGAATCAGCAATCCCCTTTCGCGGGTTCGTCTTCATTGGCTTCTAGGCCTCATCGGAAATCGTGAGGCCGATGGCATGTTGGTCCCTCTTCACGCGCTACAGCCATAGTAGCCGTAGCCTTACCAGGGGTGTCCAACAGCTGCTCGGAGAAGAAGACTCCAGGAAACTAGCAACTCCCTCTTTACGAGCGGGGCTGACGACATGCCACGCCCGAAGCCCTCCCAATATCGCGTGTCTCGTCATGCATCTCAGCTCCAAGACCTCCACTTTAAGGGCTGACCGATCGTCGTGTCAGAGCACTTTTTCGCCCTACATCCCTGCTCGAGTGCGTCAGAGCATGCGGTCCACACAATCTTATCCGTGCCTCTGACTGGATACCTATCATGCTGCCTTCTCGGGTAGATCGCACACACTGTCACACAATGGGAGCTTGGCGCAGTGTTTGCCGAAAGTGCTTCTGAATGCCAGTCTGTACAGAGGGAGCCAGTGGATTCTGAAGGCTGCCAGATGTCCTGTGTTGTACCATATCTTCCCCTCAAGACGCACAAGCTCTGCCGTGTGCGTGATGAGGCTGGCCTAAGGCATTTCAAATCTTCACCCGACATGTGCGCAGAGTTCTGAGCACAAGCCGGAAGATGGTGAATTGTCCCTGGCTCGCAAGTCCAAGACCACGTCTTTCTTCTGTTCAGCACCTTCCCCAGGCTTCCGGACAGAGATTTTGGCTTCGGCTGCTAGCTTCTCGCTTGACTGCAGGGCTCACAGAGGCCTATTTCGTGGTCCCCAGGGATCGCAGCTGTGACAGGTCCGCTTGGCTGGTACAGAATGGCCTTAGGGTTTAGGGTTTAGGGCTTAGGGTTTAGGGTTTCGGCGCTTGTTCTAGCAAGCCCATTCGGTTTTCACCACCGACAGACAGTGACAGACTCACACCTGGGACCTCTTCGCTTGCGGGGAGGCTCGAGTGTTCAAAGACTCGCAATAGAGCAGCTTCTGTTCCCGTTCCTTCTGCCGTTCATGCCCGACCCCGCGGCAATTTTTGCACTCTTCACTTTTCAGCCAGCGAAGTAGCGGTGGCAGCGTTGTCGCCTGAAGTGGTCCTGGAGAAGGTTTGGTTGCCTAGCGTTGGAGATGCAGAGAGCACGCCTGCTGACAAGACACTTGCGCAACGGCCCCCCGGAGGCAGCTGACACCTGCAGGATCCCCTCGCCGGGAGCGCTCCAGCAGCTAACCACTGAATGCTTGTTTAGGACTCAGGGCCTCTAAAGTTTCGGAGGCGTGACCTGGGTGCTGCCTAAGGTGGCCTGTCCCAGCGCTGGATGCCGCTGGAACGGAGCAAAGAAAGTTCCGCCAGCTAGGAGCATAGCAGGCGGGCAACCTCCATAATTAGCCGAGCATTGCGCAGCGGGGGTCAAAGCTTTTGTAGAGCGGCTTAGCCTTGGGAGGACATTTGCAGCTAAAGCTCTGAAACCCCTGTAAAGCGACAGGTGACACCGAAAAATTGATTCCCCTTCTCCCGCAGCAAGAACCCTGTAAAGCGCCGGGGAACACCGAAAAGCGACACCCCCCTCTTGCGCGAGCTAGGCCCGACAGCTAGAGTTTTGACGGCCGCTCATGTGTTGCAGCGGCTCTGGATCAACAGCAAGCCACTGGCCTGGATTGGATGCTCTCTCCAAGCCTTTTGCTTGCTGCAGCCCCTGAACATGTGGGGGCAGACTTGTCTCCCTCTTTTGATGTGCGCCCGCAGCGACAAGTGAGACATGTAGGGCGCATCCCATGAAACCCCGAGGACACGAGGCGCTTGCAGCCCTGAGTTTCAGCGCTCTCATGGCGACACCCCCAGCTCCTGCAGCACTTTCCGGGCTTGAGAGCTTGTAGAACTTCTGCAGAACTCGGCTCTTTCCTTGGCAGCAGGATGTTCAAGACGCCTTTCCCTCAGTGTATCGTGCTCCCAGCAGGTCCTGGAAGATGTAGGGGGAGCCTTAGAACAAGTGTCCTGCAGACACGGTCGCGTCGCACACATCACAAGCGAAGGGCAAAGGTTCCAGATGGTTCCAGTACAAAGTGCACCGTCTGTGACCTTTCTTCGCGCTCGGGCAGAATCGCTTTGGGGCTCTGAAAGCCGCAACCAGGCCGCAACGCGAAAGCGCTTGTTTTAGAGCCGAGAGTGAGAGACCGATCTCGCGAAGTGTCCGGGCACAAAGAGCACGTGCATGGGCGTGCCTTTTCACGCGCCGCAGCAGACCGTGTTTTGAGGGTTTGAGTGAGGCCTGCTTGCAATTGGACCTTGCCACGCAGACTCGTCGAAATGCCAATCCACTGCTCAGGCACATCGTTCATCAGCGGGACACATACACGCAACATGGAAAGTTGACCTTTTTTCTTGCGGTAAGGCAAATCACTGCGGGGAAGCTTTTTAGGAAGTCGACCGAAACTGCGTTTCCCTCGGCCAGAATTGTCCACAGTTCCACGCATGCGTGTCGTAAGCCATGTTGGCTATACGATGTGATATAGGTTCAGAGAAATGATTGCCTCTTCTTCGTAAGTTTTGGTAGGCTTGACTCCATGCTTTGCTTGCGTTTCACTCGGGCGGAGGTGCTTCAGCAACCATGTTGGATGATGTTTTCAGGCATGTTGAGCCCCAGCGTCCCTTGGGGATTTCGATACTTGCATACTGATTCTCGCTGCTTTTCGTAGCTGTAAAATCCATGCGTTCATTGGGGGAAAGGATCCCGTGGTCGACTTCGTCAACTTCCTGAACCCTCTGCGTTCATTGGGGTTTCACGTCTCCCCCAATAAAAGGGTCGACTTTCCCGAGCCCCTGTACCTGTTCACTTCGCTATAGTTCCGGAACGGTTCTCGCCTCTTCGCAGATGTTGAAGAGCCAGTGTAGCAAGTCGGATATTAGTGCTGTGTAGGGATGAGGTTTTGAAAAATCCATTAATCTGCAACATTGTTGCCGCCTCATTGCAAGCGATTGCTGCCACTTCGCAAAGAGGCTTTTCAAATGATTGCGAAATGGCTCTCTTTCACGGTGGGTTCCGTTCGTATTGGAGCCTTGGCAACTCTTCAAAACTTTCTGGAACCAACGAAATATAACACCTCCATCCCCAACATGTTAGGACTGGGGGGTAGCTGGAGCTGCCAATGCCTGACGTCCCACCAAGCTTCGCCATTCCGGCGTCTCACGTTGGCCAAGGTCAGGATGCACCAAGAAAGGAAAATGGTGCGTCGCGGGGTTTTGCTGGCCATTTAATTAATTTAACCTGGGTCTCAAGGCCAACCAGGCAAACCAAAGCATAAATGGAGACGGATATTGGCACATCAGCACCCGGGACCCTGCCTTCTTCTATTTACCAAAGTGGGGGATGTCCTTGACTTCTCACTCGTGCGCGTGTGTGTGCCTCGACCGTGCCTTTAAGACACTTGTTTAACGTCTCGCGCAGAGTCCACATACACTGAGAGAAAAAGGTCTCCTAGGCCTGCGCCTTGACCAGTGCAAGGGAAGCACATGTGGCCCTCATGTGGTCCTGCGAAGTTCATTGAGGATTTGGTCTGCGCCCCTTTGGGGCCACCTTTCCCTCGGCGTAGCTTCCTCTTGCAGGGTTGGGTGGGGGCCTGGCGAACCCTGCCAGCCGCTCCCGCGGTGCAGCAACCGGTGAGCCTGGCGCGAGCGCCAAGGTTCCCAAGAAAGCAGGGTGTCAGCAGGTGAGAAGCCTGGGATGTTCGCCCGCATGTCACCCGCCCTTGGATTCCGCCCATCATCACCGGCAAAGGCCTGGCGCATTTCAAAAGCAGTGCATCACCTGAGAGCTAAACCCTAAACCCCTAAACCTAAAGCCTAAGTCCTGAACACCACTCCGTAGTCAGAGACACAGTCGAAAAGGCTGTGTACTTGGATTCCTTTCTGATGCACGTAGCTTCCGCAAGCCAAAGCTCGACCTAACTTGATGGCCATGAAGTTGCTGCGAGGCTTTCTCGGTTTTGAGCCCAATCTTCGGTGTCCACCCTTCTGCCGCGTCCGACTTCGGCCACACAGTGTGTGAGGCGTGATAGGTGACAGCAGAGCCTGGTAATCTGTGAGCTTTGCAGAGGACAGCACTCTTCGGCTGTGAATGCGCCCGATGGCAAACGTGAAGCTGGACTAGTGTGAGTCGCGCGCCAGTTGACTCCTTCGTCCTCCCTCCTCCCTCCTCCCCTCCTCTCCTCCCTCCTCCCTCCTTCCTCCTCCAGCATTTGCACCAGAGCCCCCATCCCCAGCACATGTGGACCTTCCTACGCACAAAAAGAGTCAAGAGCTCTTGGGGTAACTTTCTCTGTGCGACAGATGTTCCGGGCGTGAGATGGGGGCGAGCGCTCTCCCTCACACTCACTGCCTCCACTGCTGCGGCGGACAGCCAAGAGGACACAGCCCTAGCCGCTTCAGCTGCATCCAGGCGCAGATGCCGGCTCCGGGTACCACAGTGAGAGGTGCAGGCTGCGGCAGCTTCCGCGCGCACACAATTCTGCGCATCTGCAGCAGACGCCCTTGAGATCCGAGGTCTCATCCTGCCGTTCAACCTGTGCCAGGCGAGAAAAACAATGACGCAGCTGCGTCCCCCTGGTTCATAGTTCGCGTAGCCACGAGCGAAGCTTTCACCCATGCTCATCAAGTGCGCTCAAAAGTGCGCTGCAGAAGTTGTGCCTGAAGCTTTGTGTCGGAGCATCCTTCGCTTCCTGCGAATGCTGTTTAGCAGTTTAGCAGGCGCTCTTTGCAGTTGCTGGTAGCTTTCGGGATTTCGGGGTCTGCTTTTCGGACGCAAGCGACTCGTGAGACTGTCTAGCTGGGGGTTTACGAAAATACGATAAAATAAGGGACCCCAAATATACTCCCGAAATAGTAGGATTCCCTCATAATCAGGACCCCTATTAGGTACCCGTAATTTCGGAACCTCTCAGAGAGTGACAGAACACAACGTGTGCACCATGTGAGAGGCCTATTCTTTTTTGCGACTTGTAAAAGCCCCGCCGTGGACGTCAACGCCACGCTTGTGCGGTTTAGGGGTTAGGGGTTAGGGGTTTAGGGTTTAGGGTTGAGGGTTTAGGGTTTAGGGTTTAGGGTTTCTTGTAGGAAACATGTGGGGGCTCAGGCGTCGTGGATCGCCTTTTAACCTGCGAGACACCCAAAGCTCCGAAGTGATCCTTTAGCTCCCGAAGACCTAAACCGTTTAGCCCCAAGCTACAGCTCTCAAAGCCCTAAGCCCCGCCTGTGACTTGACAGGATCTGGATTTTTGTTAGACAACAGGCTGAACATGTTCTGGATGCCTAAGGCCTAGGGCTGAAGTCAAGGTGTTGGGCCGTAAAAGTTTAGAGCATTGATGCCCAGGTACCGCAAGCTAGCCTGACGAATGTTATCTGGGTCAGGATAGGGCCCCTCAGGCAACCTTTGCTTCTAGACACTAAAGATCCTCAAAGCCCTTCGAGTGACCCTACGCAGCCCCAGGCCGTTCCATTGAATGCAGGCTTAGGTTGATGGCCATGTAGGGCTTCGAGGCGTAGCTGTTGGAGCCTGGAAGGGTGTTTCACGCAAAATCCCCCTCGCCCCCTCGCCCCTCCCTCCCCTCCCCCCACCACCCTCCCCCCCCCCCCTCCCCCACCACCCTCCCCCCCCCCCCCTCCCCCCCCCCCCCCCCCGCCCCCCCCGCCCCTCCCCCCCCCACGCTGTCGATCATCATCGAGCCATAGACGATGCTGCTCACTTTGGTTGGAGACGAACAGTGACCATTCGTACCGGTATGCACAGAGTTTTCGACCCCCCCCTCTCCCTCACCCAAACCCATCGATGAAGCCTGCTTTCGGGGGGGAAGGGGGGGGGGGAACCATGAAAAATTTGAATTGTCCGTTTTTCTAAGTGTTTGCAGGACCCTCGCCTTCATGCACCTTTTGCATCATCTTTGTTTCTGTATCCCCTGCTTCCACACCCGCACATTGAGCTGGAGCAGAGACTGCCGCTCCGTGTAGAGTGCACTTGTCGGTAAGTACCGCGCCGGCTATGAGTCGCACAAAATCACAGGGTGCTTGCATATCTGATCGAGAGAGAGTGCTCAAGACAGTCTTTCATTGGAAGCCTTCTCATAGATTTTCCCTGATCACAGCAAGATGAGCTCGCAGGCAGGGCGGGGGGGGGACGGCAGCGCTCCAACCGCCGCAATCTTGACTCGTAGAGATTCTTGTCAGTAACTGGCACTGTCTGCTAAACATGCTGCACTTGCAAGGCCGGAGGACAGCGCAAGCCCGGCAAGACTCAGATGTGCTCCTTCTTCTTGAAGGGGCATTGTCAAAACGGTGAGAACTGCCGGTTCGCGCACGGCCAGCGTGAGCTGGACGCCTCGAATGGTTCGCGCTCCGTAGCACCGAGCGCCGCGAGAGCTCCGAGCCAGACTCGTCCAACCAGTGCTGCACAGCACAAGACGCAGATGTGCTCCTTCTTCTTGAAGGGGCATTGTCAAAACGGCGAGAACTGCCGGTTCGCGCACGGCCAGCGTGAGCTGGACGCCTCGAATGGTTCGCGCTCCGTAGCACCGAGCGCCGCGAGAGCTCCGAGCCAGACTCGTCCAACCAGTGCTGCACAGCACAAGACGCAGATGTGCTCCTTCTTCTTGAAGGGGCATTGTCAAAACGGCGAGAACTGCCGGTTCGCGCACGGCCAGCATGAGCTGGACGCCTCGAATGGTGCGCGCACCGTAGCACCAAGCGCCGCGAGAGCTCCGAGCCAGACTCGTCCAACCAGTGCTGCACAGCACAAGACGCAGATGTGCTCCTTCTTCTTGAAGGGGCATTGTCATAACGGCGAGAACTGCCGGTTCGCGCACGGCCAGCATGAGCTGGACACCTCGAATGGTGTGCGCACCGTAGCACCGAGCGCCGCGAGAGCTCCGAGCCACACCTCAAACGGTGCGCGAACCGTACCACCAGACGCTGCAGGTGTCACCCCACTGATCCCACACCAGACATCTGGAGCTCGCCCCAAAACCCGCATGTGCCCCTTCTTCCAGATGGGCCACTGCCAGAGCGGAAGGAACTGTAAATTGGCTCATGGTGTGCACGAAATGGATTCCTACCACCCAGATGCCATGGCTGCCACTCCCCGGAGTGCGGCCCAAGGCGCAAGCACCCCAAACACCCCAAGCACTGCCAGCGCCGCCAGCCGGCACAGTGACAACCAGGGTGGTCGGGCGGAGCAGCGACTGCCACCGGTGCCTCAGCTGAGTGCGTTTAGGGTTTCGAGTTCAGGGTTTCGGGTTTAGGGTTATATACCTCTGAGCAACCCCTGCTTGGAATCCTATGTGCGGTTGTACACATTGAGATTTGGGTTTTGTAGGGTTCGGTGATGTGCACTGTGAGTTGCTCCCTAAACCCTAAACCCTAAACCCTAAACCCTAAACCCTAAACCCTAAACCCTAAACCCTAAACCCTAAACCCTAAACCCTAAACCCTAAACCCTAAACCCTAAACCCTAAACCCTAAACCCTATACAGAGAGCCTCGGTAGGCTCCCGGTTAGGAAACGGCTGGTCCATGATTGTCCGAATTCACTTTCTCATTGTGCCCTTGTCATTCGGACCCTCAACCCTCAACCCTCAACCCTCAACCCTCAACCCTCAACCCTCAACCCTCAACCCTCAACCCTCAACCCTCAACCCTCAACGCTCAACCCTCAACCCCTACACCCTAAACCCCTACACCCTCAACCCTCAACCCTAAACCCCTACACCTAAACCCCTACACCCTCAACCCTCAACCTTCAGCCCGAAACCAGACACCCAAACTTCTGAGGTGTGCCAGCACGGTGAGGATTGCACTCGAGCAGACTGTTGGTTCCACCACCCGGATGGCCGCAAGATCGACCAGGAGCGACCCTAAACCCTAAACCCTAAACCCTAAACCCTAAACCCTAAACCCTAAATCCTAAACCCTGAACCCTAAACCCTAAACCCTAAACCCTGAACCCCAAACCCGAAACCCCAAACCCTAACCCTAAACCCTAAACCCTAAACCCTAATCCTAAACCCTAAACACTCAACCCAAAAAGCCTTGAGCTGACACCCGATGGCTCCGACAGCTTTATGGATGAGCTGTAGGCCCCCATACTACAAGCGCCAGTGACCCTAACCCTAAACCCCAAACCCTAAACCCTAAACCCCAAAACCCTAAACCCTAAACCCCAAAGCCCAAACCCTAACCCTAAGCCCCAAACCCTAAACCCTAAACCCTCTTCTGTGAAAACCTAGACCAGGGCGACTCTCGAAAATTCCGCCGCCAGGATGCGATGGACGTCCGCGTGCGCGAAGCCATGGCTGGGCTGCCCAAAGCGAAGCACACGCTGCACCTCGGCCGAGAGCCCTAAACCCTAAACCCTAAACCCTAAACCCTAAACCCGAAACCCTAAACCCTAAACCCTAAACCCCAAACCCTAAACCCTAAGCCCTAAACCCTAAACCCTAAACCCTTTCTTCGGAAGTGTGCAGTCAGGCGGGACAGGTTGGGTTAAGTCAAACTTGGCCGTGACCATTCGAGACACGGGCAAGAAGATCAACCAAGATTCATATGAGCAGTACAATTTGTGTGTTAATGTAATAACATTTTAAAATATTATAAGAATTTGATATGTGACAATACCAATATAGTTTATATGGAAATATATAGCTAGTAATTTATTGGTATAATCATAATGCAATATAGCAGTATACAAATATCATGAATAATACAATAGGCATACAAGTATAACAATATAGGAATACAACAAAACATTAAGCCCTGAACCCTTAACCCTTGACCCTGAACCTGAATCCCTTAACCCTGAACCCTTAACCCTAAACCCTAAACCCTAAACCCTAAACTCTAAACCCGCTTTTTTTTGCTTTCTCAGGAACCGCCTTCGCGAGGCCCGCTTCGGACACCAGGCCCTCGAGAAAAAGGCCAAGGAGCGCGCGCTCGGCCCAGGGTGGTCCTTGTGGTCGGGATTACTCTAGGGGTCTACTTTGGTTTCAAAGAGGGTTTAGGGTTTAGGGTTTAGGGTTTAGGGTTTAGGGTATGGGAGGAAAGCTGGAGGTCAGGCAGTTTAGGACGTGGAGAATGTAGGAGCCCCATCCTCACAGATCCCATCAGCTCTTACCCTAAACCCAAACCCTAAACCCTAAACCCTAAACCCTAAACCCTAAACCCTGAACCTAAACCCTAAACCCTAAACCCGAAACCCTAAACCCAAGATGCGGATGGGAGCTCTCGCCCAGGTGCTGCAGCTCCGGATGGAAAGCTTGGAGGCCGCCTTGTCAGAGTGTTCGTGCAAAGTATAGGAGCTGTTCTGTGAAGTTTTTGGTAGGGTTTAGGGTTTAGGGTTTAGGGTTTAGGGTTTAGGGTTTAGGGTTTACGGTTTAGGGTTTAGGGTTTAGGGCTTAGGGCTTAGGGTTTAGGGTTTAGGGTTTCGGGGTAGCATCGGGATGAGTTGGGTTGCCGTGATCTTTTAGGGTTTAGGGTTCAGGGTATATATATATATAAATCAAATCAGCGTGCTATCTTATGGAAGTTCCTTCAGGAAAGATCACAGCTTGTTATCGTTTTGGTCGGGTGGCACCTGCACAGCATAGGAAGGATCATTTCGGGAAGCCTGGGCCCCACGCCCGAAGCCCCCTATAAATTGTGGCTTAGGGTTCAGGGATGAGGGCTGCTATTTGGGGGGTTTACGATTTTGGGGGTACCTTAGTGGGGTCCTTATTATAAGGGGATCCTGCTATTTTGGGGTTTTTTTCAGGCATCCCCATATTTTCGTAAACCCCCATATCAAGATGATGTTTTTTGCATAAGCCCCAGAGGCCCCTATGTTCCCCCTTATACAAACAGTCCTTAATAGGGATTATAATAGGGGGTACTCTAATAAGGACTCTTAGTATAAGGGGGAACATCCCAACCCTGAACCCTAAACCCTAAACCCGAAACCCTAAAGCCTAAACCCTAAACCCTAAACCCTAAACCTTAAACCCTAAACCTCAACTGCTCTTTTCGGCCGAGGCCCTCACCCCACAGGCACGCCGCGACAAGGCTGCCGAGGCGGAGGTGGCCACGGCAAAGGTCGATGAGTTGAGCGCGCAGCTCGCATGCTTCGACGAGGCCTAGCTTCAAGTTGAGCGTGTTGCTTCAGGGGTTTAGGGTTTAGGGTTTGGGGTTTAGGGTTTAGGGTTTGGGGTTTAGGGTTTAGGGTTTAGGGTTTGGGGTTTAGGGTTCAGGGTAGAGTGGTTCTTTTTTGCTAACGCCCCTGAGTTTGTGTTGAGCTTTGCAAGTGTTGGCATGTATCTGCTCCAGAGCGCAGGTGGGTTCTCAAAGTCATGGTCCCTGGCTGGGTCTCTCCCATAAGCCCTAAACCCTAACACCCTAAACCCTAACACCCTACACCCTAACACCGTAAACCCTAAACCCTAAACCCTAAACCCTGAACCCTGAACCCTGAACCCTGAACCCTAAACCCGAAACCCTAAACCCTAAACCCTAAACCCCAAACCCTAAACCCCAAACCCCCCCCCCCCCCGCCGTACTGGAGCCAAGGAGACCTGCAGCCAATGCATCCATCGGCTCTTGGAGCTATCTCGCAGTGCCGAGAGTTTGGGAGACATCGAGGAAGAATAGGGTTTAGGGTTTAGGGTTTAGGGTTTAGGGTTTAGGGTTTAGGGTTTAGGGTTTAGGGTTTAGGGTTTAGGGTTAGGGTTTAGGGTTTAGGGTTTTCGGGTTTCGGGTTTCGGGTTTAGGGTTGAGGGTTGAGGGTTTAGGGTTTGAAGCACATGGGGATCCTGCGGGAAAGGGTTGCCGGAGGTATGTGGAGGGAGGTGGGAGCTATTCGTCTCGTTCGGGGCGCAGTCATGAAGGTGTTGAGGTCACAATGGGTTCCCCTACTACCCCCCACTACACTCCCCCCGCGTAGGTTCCCCCCATAATTACCCATAATTAAACCCTAAACCCTAAACCCCAAACCCTAAAAATTAAGGCTATTTAAGGGGGGAACCCAGGGGGGGGGGGTAGTATAGAGGGGGGTAGTAGGGAAAGGCATGACTTTGGGGCTGAAGCTCGGCTGTTCCAGGAAGTGGAATTTTGGGTTTGGGGTTTGGGGTTTAGGGTTTAGGGTTTAGGGTTTAGGGTTTAGGGTCAGTCTCCGGGCCGGGGATTCGGAAGCCGCAAAAGCCACAAGCCCTATATCGACCTAAGCCCTATAAGCCTAGAAGCCCTTTCAACCCCCATAAACGCCATAAACCTTGCAAACTTAAACCTGCTGAACCTTATAAACCTATATATAAAGCACTATAAGCCCAGACACCCCTTAAAGCTCCTCTACTTGGAGGTTCATGGGGACTTATAACCACAATTGTAAACAAACAACTTAGGGGACTTGGGGGGGCTTATAAGTGCAGTTATAATTGGGACCCTAAACCCTAAACCCTAAACCCTAAACCCTAAACCCTAAACCCTAAACCCTAAACCCTAAACCCTAAACCCTAAGCCCTAAACCCTAAACCCTAAACCCTAAACCCTAAACCCTAAACCCTAAACCCTAAACCCTAAACCCTAGACCCTAAACCCTAAACCCTAAACCCTAAACAGACCCTAAACCCTAAACCCTAAACCCCAATGGGTGTATGCGGTTGCAGTTATATTTGGGGTTCTAATTGGGCTTATAAGTACTCATGAACCTCCAGCTAATCCCTCTAAATCCTACAAACCCTACGATGATCGCCCCCTCAGGAGGACGGCAGCCAGGAAGCCCGGTCATCGACCGGAAGCCAGGCGACAGGGTTTAGGGTTTAAGGGGTTAAGGGTTTGGAGTTTAGGGTTTTGGGAAAAGGGTTTGGAGTTTAGGGTTTAGGGTTTGAGTCGAACTTTCGCGGTGCTCACGCATGCCCGCCTCGGCCGCACCGCCTGCAGCAGGAAGCCCCGATGCCAACCCCCCCAAGCCATTTCAAACCCAAGGAGGCAACGAAGCAGCGTGGGGCCATGGCGGGGTACAGACATGGGAGCTCAGAACGAATCCCTAAACCCTAAACCCTAAACCCTAAACCCTAAACCCCAAACCCTAAACCCTAAACCCTAAACCCTAAACCCTAAACCCTAAACCCTAAACCCTAACCCTAAACCCTAAACCCTAAGCCCTAAGCCCTAAACCCTAAACCCTAAATCCCTAAACCCTAAACCCTAAACACTAAACCCTAAACCCTAAACCCTAAACCCTAAAGCCTTAAGCCCGAACGGACCCAAGGGCTCCCATGGGCCCATGGGCTCCCAAGGACCCAGGGATTCTCCTATGGGCGCACGTGACCGCATGGCTTTTGTGAGACGGAGATGGGTTTAGGGTTTAGGGTTTAGGGTTCAGGGTTCAGGGTTTAGGATTTAGGGTTTAGGGTTTCGGGTTTAGGGTTTAGGGAGAGATGCTTCTTCTCCGATCCAGGATTCCGACGCTGATCGGCTGGCTTCGATCAACCTCCTGCACCAGGCGTCATGGCACCGAACCCCCGCCCTCAAACTCTAAGCCCTACAGAGACCCCAAGCCCTCAACCCTAAACCCGAAACCCTGAACCCTAAACCCCACAAGAAGCTTCGGAGCCCTTGGGATCGCAGGTGAAGCGCGAGGTCACCCGGCTGCAGGCCGCCCTCCCGGCGCTGGCGGCGCGCTCGGAGCTGCAGCCGCCTGCCTTGAGAGCTTGGGGTTTAGGGTTTAGGGTTTGGGGTTTAGGGTTTAGGGTTTAAGGGTTTAAGGGTTTTTTGGGTTTAAGGGTTTAGGGTTCGGGGTTCGGGGTTCGGGGTTTGGGCTGTAGGGTTTGGGGTTTTGGGTTTGGGGTTTAGAGTTTTGGGTCGTGGCGGCCTCCCGTTTTTTTTGCTGGCTTCCGACAGAGTTTGGGTGCAGCCCTCAACCCTAATCCTAGACCCTAAACCCTACACCCTAAACCCTAAACCCTAAACCCGAAACCCGAAACCCGTAGCCCTAAACCCTAAGCCCCTTGGCAGGCAGAAGCTGCAGCGGAGCCGCAACCTTGTGGTGAAAGGCGGGCGCGTGCTCTCCAAGACCTTAAAGACCGGAGTCGTTCGCGGTATGCCAAGTCTGGGGTTCGGGTTTAGGGTTAAGGGTTAAGGGTTTAGGGTTTAGGGTTTAGGGTTTAGTTGGGAGGGGGGGGGCTGAGGGGGGGGGATTGGACGGAAGGGGGGGTCGAGGGGTGGCGAGCGTTGAGGGGGTTTCGGGAGGTTGTGGGGGTGTTTTGTTTTAGGGAGGGTCTTGGTTATTTTTTTTTTTTGGGGGGGGGGGGGTTTGGGAGGGGTTTGGGAGGGGTTTGGGACTTTTTTTGGTGAGTTTTGGGAGGTTTTGGGGGTTTTGGTGGGGGGTTGAGGGAGGGGAGTTTAGGGTGCATGCCTCGTCAATCACCCTAAACCCTAAACCCTAAACCCTAAACCCTAAACCCAAAACCCAAAACCCTATGGAGCACGCCAGGCGACACGGGCAGTGGAAAGTCCACACAGCTGCCGCAATACCTTGCC
>CAJNDS010002224.1:1367770-1375270 GCA_905221605.1 Symbiodinium natans
TCCACAGGTATCAGAGGTGCTGCCCCATCCAGGACTGGTGACGGCAGCTTTGCGACAAGCAGAGTGGCCACAGATCCCAAGTGCCCGGAGCAAGACAATACAAGTTTGCTGCAGCTGGAACCGAGACAGGCTTCCTCCAAGCAATTTCAGATCCAGCTAAACAGCCTGGCAGTCGATGCAATCATTCCGTACATGCCAGCTCTGGCTCTGGCGCTGTTAGGTGCGTCTACTCTGTTCCTGGCCTTCAAGTGTGTCGTGGACGCGGCCCCAGTCCCCTACACCATGGCACTAGCTGTCTATATGAACTTCCAGGACGTGTGCTGAATTGTCCTGATAAGCCAGCCGCCCGAAAACAAAAGGCATCCACTACATAATTCACCACTCGACAAGGCCCTTCAAGGCCAGAATCCCAAAACCCATAAACCCATAAACCCATAAACCCTAAACCCTAAACCCTAAACCCTAAACCCTAAACCCTTCTAAACTCCGAGGACAACTTCCTCTTTACGCTGGTCCTGGTCCACAGCTACGCCTTGGCGGATCGTTTCCATGCCAACCCCTGGGTCTCGGGTTGCCTGGTGGGCGGCCATAAGATGGGCACGGCTCTGGGCACCTTTGTGGTCTTCCTGTCCCTGAAGGCGCTCTTTGAAGATGTGCGAGTCATGCAAAGAAATTATGAAAACACATGGCACATGCGCGTACATGTGCTTAAGGCTTGAAGATGTAATATGTGCGTAAACTGCTAGAAGTTGTCCCATGTACTGGGCTGCAGCTGGAAGCAACTTAACAAAAAGCTTAAACTTAACAAAAGCTTAAAAGCTTACGGAACTTAACAAAAAGCTTAACTTAACAAAAAGCTTAAAAGCTTACGAAACTTAGCAAAAAGCTTAACTTAACAAAAAGCTTACGGAAATCGGGCCGCAGTCGAGACCACAGCAGGTTCTTGAGGTTTTAGGGGACTGTTACGCGTGTTGGAGCCTGGGGGAGCCACGATGTAGGGACCCTAAACCCTAAACCCTAAACCCTAAACCCTGAACCCTAAACCCTAAAGCCTAAACCCTAAACCCTAAACCCTAAACCCTAAACCCTAAACCCTAAACCCTAAACCCTAAACCCAGGTTGCAAAAGTGCAGAGCTGTCCCCGAAACGGTGCTCTTGGAGAGGCAGCACTTTAGGCTGTCACATTGCCCTGAAAGAGTGCTGAGAGGCCCCTCTGAGCTGCTGCATATGATCCCAGACTTCATTTTGCCAAGGAGCTCGTAGGTTTATCAATACTTCCGCATGTTAGGGTTCAGGGTTTAGGGTTTAGGGTTTAGGGTTTAGGGTTTAGGGTTTCCTGAAACGGTTCCTGAGCTTCAGTTTCCATTCTTCGTGAGACTTTCACCCAAGCCCGGCTGGGACCAACAACTTGTAACGGATGCCTCCAACATTCGGTTTGTGGGAGCAGCTACAAGGAGGCCACCCTTAGTAATAAGTTGACAAGGGCCCTAAAGCGGGCTGTGAGTATTTTAGCTTAGGTTACAAGTTATAAGTCTTTAAACGCAATTAGTGTAATCAGAGGCCTGCTGTTTGTAGGAGGTTCTCAAGCCCCCGCCCCCCGGCCCCCGCCTCTGAAGCTATCAGGCTTCGCCAGAGTTCTGGCGGGCAACCCGGGCCGTGTACTCCACTGGTGTGCTGCTGCAGATCACTGCGGCCGGAGCCTTCGCAGTTCGTGCCTTCTTCGGAGACACTGGCGTGGCAGGGCTGGTGTTGGCGCGACCCCTCATGGGACTGGGCGGCGGACTTCAGGTCGTGGATTCTTTTTTGGGCGTGTCGTTTTGGGTTTTGGGAAGGGATCCGAGCCACAAGGTGCATGGAAACCTGAAACTGCAAGGCTTGCATGGAAACCTGAAACTTTCAGCAACAGTTTTGTGCCTGCCTTCAGATCAGCCTGGCCTTCACCCAAGCAGCACGCCTCGCTGGCAAAAAGCGGGCGCTGTACAACCTGCGGTTCTATGTGGCCGGCTGCGTAGGCATGGGTGCTGGGCCATTACTTAGCTCGCTTGCTGCGACCTGTTCGCCGCCGAAGCCCTTTGGTCACTTGGTATCCCAGTGGTACCCTTTACCCCTTTTTTTGGTTATGGGTTCCCTTCTAAAATAAGAATAAGAATAATAATAGTGGTAATAATATTAATAATAATAATAATAATAATAATAATAATAATAATAATAATAATAATAATAATAATAATCAAAATCATAATAGCTACCAAGGTCAGGATGGCTTCGAAGGCATGCTGGCCTTTGTGGCCCTTGCGCCCTGGATGCAAGTGAGCCTGCTGCTGCGCCCGATCCCTTCCCTGGATCATGTGGCCGAGTGCAAGGCTCCTCAAGAAGCCTCGCGCGCGCAGGTGCTGATTGTGTGCCTGTGCCTGGCTATGCTGGTTCTCAGGAACTTGTGCTTGTCCTCGCTGGAGGTTGGCGTAGCCCAGCTCGCACAGACACACTACAGGTTTGATCATCTGGCTGCCGGCCTGCTGTGTGCCGGCGTCGTGTTCGTCACCTTGCCTATTCAACTGCTCTACGAGACAAGTGAGAGGTTCCGACTCTCCCTGGGCACCATGCTGTGGATGGGCTTGGCCGGCGGCTGCCTGCTGCTGTGCGAGAACTTCGCGGTGCTGTACTCTGCTGCCCTCGTGTTCTTCCCGATGATGGTCCTAAGCAGTGGCCTGGTCATGGCGCAGCCTGGTGTTAGCCCTAGAAGAACCAGAACTCTATTCTATGTTTTACTCTATGTTTTACTCTTTGTGTTACTCTATGTTGTGTTTTTTTTTACAAAGTTCTATACAGAGTGTGAAATACCATCTGGGGGGCGAGAGGGGCATGGAGCGCTCTTTGCTTCGCTACATTGCGCCCCCGTTGTCCGTGTTTATGGTATCCCTGCAGTTTGTGTAGCCGAGTGTGACCTTTGTAGCCCTACGGGACCCTACGCCCCACCCGAGGACGATGCAGGAACATGCGATGCCGGACGGCTCACTGCTCGACCGGACACTTGGGTTGGCTGAACATATCTGAACCCCAAACCCTAAACCCTAAACCCTAAACCCTAAACCCTCAACCCTAAATTATAAACCTTAAACCTAAACCCTAAACCCTAAACCCTAAACCCTAAACCCTAAACCCTAAACCCTAAACCCCCGGAGCCCCCGCACGTTCTCAAGAAAGCCACACGGATATACGCGGTTTTGAGAATGGTTTAGGGCGTCGAAGATGAGGCCTGGGGTCAGGTGCTGCCCCGAACTGCGGAACTCTCTGTAAGGGTTTAGGGTTTAGGGTTTAGGGTTTAGGGTTTAGGGTTTAGGGTTTAGGGGTACCTTGATGGCCCCTCTCGCTTTCCTTAAAGGATCCAAAGAATTGGCCCTTGGGCTGTTTAGGGTCGACGGCATACCCTCAGGAACACACTGACACTGCTGGGCCTAGTCATGGCGGATTTCCTGGGGAGAGGCTTCGGGCCCATCTCAGCCCGGCTCGCCATCTCGCTCGGGGGGCAGCATGTTTTTGCCCTCACACAAATCACGTTCGTGTCTTTGAGCCTTCTGCTGCACCTAGCAAGTGGCTGCGCCAGTCGCTGGGTGAACGTGCGGGAATGTTTGATGGAGTCGACAAAAAGCGACTGCCCCGCGAATGCCGATTCAGATGCCGAATGAGGTGCGATGTTGGGGCGGAGGTTTTTGTGGGACCCGTCTCGGGAGGCGAGCGGCTGGCGTTTGTAAGGCCCAGAGTTTTGCCCACAAGCGGTTTTTCCCTGGGCCTCTTTTGCTAGACATGTTATGAGCACAAGGCTCAACGATGGGCACTTTTCTGACCGCTTGAATCCGAGACGAGCGCAAGCAGCCTTCTTGTGCAAAGGGAAGCTTCTCCTTTCCCCGCTGTCTGGTTCAACCTCATCTCGCTTCGGAGAGGTTTAGGACCGTTTTAGGAGTTGAGGGCTTGGCGGGCCTGGGGCTTTCTTAGGAGCCCACTTGTAGAGACCTGCAAAAGTCATTCGATCGTTTCCTCTATGAAACAGTGCCGCGGCTCCTGCTGAAGTCTACTTGGTTTGATTTTTTAGGTATATAGGGTTCTAATTTGGTCTTCGGGTTTCAATTCAAGTTGTGCAACGTTCAGTCAACACAGGGAGTGTCAGTGGCCAACGTCTTTTTGCTTTTACGTCTTTTTGCTTTTCTCTGCTGCCAAGCACCAAACGGGTAGGTGTTTGGGGCGTTGTGGTTTGTTGGGTGTCGTTGTTTTGTGTGAAAAGTGTTCAGGGCCGTTCGGCTTTTTGAAGTCCACGTCGCAGGGATGGGTGTCTGGTGCGGGGTTGAGAGAAGGGATGTGCACATGGGACCGAGGTGGGGGCAGCGCGAAAGTGCACGGGACTTTGGCAGAAACACACATTCGATGCATCACAAATATTAAAGTTCACCAACACTCCGCAATCCCACGTATGTAGGCTTGGAAATGGGTCTCGTTTCTAGGATTTTGCTTCAAGGACTTTAGGATGAGGGAATCAAAGCCGTCAGCTCGATGCCTGGGATATGGGTTTTCTGGGTTGCTGAGTTTTGGGGGCTTCTAGAACCCGAATTGCAATGATCAGCTCGATGCCTAGGTGGTGGGTTTGCCCTTGGCTTTGGGTGAAGAAGGCCAAATCAATGCCTGGGAAGAGTGGCGTATGAAGCCAAGGGGGTATTACCGTGTATTTAATCATCTAGGATGCCCAGTAGCACCCTTATTCCCTTTTTGGTCGGTTTAAGTTCCCTTACAAACCCCTTTAAGCAAACGAGGGCACCCTTTTTTCATCCTAGGTTACTGGGCAACCTAGTGTCATACTCGTTTGTACCCTGAGATGTTGGGGGATGCCTCGGGTCTGGGTCGTGCTCGAGCAAAGCAGCGAGGCCATCGGTCATCTTTCGAAGTGAGGGATTAGGGTTTAGGGTTTAGGGTTTAGGGTTACTCCATGACCATGAGGAGCCTCATGGCCTTAGCAAGTCGATGGTCTCGCCCGCAGCTGTTGCTGCGCGCCCGCTCACTCATCCAACCACACGATCTCCGACCGAGCGTCATCGATCAGCTTACGGGAAAGGAGGTGGCCGCAACCTTTGATGGCTTGGGACGGGAATTGCCAGATGTAGACCTCAGGCGGAAATTCTCTCCAAAGGAGATTGAGGCCATTAAGCAGGCTAGTGATGATGCAGGCGGTATCCTGGTGTTCACCAATCAGAGTCCCGACCTATCCGTCCAGGACCAGGTTCGTTTTGGGCAGCTCATAGCGGACTCAGACAAGACATGCATCGAGCCACACGCCGTGGCCGAGGGACACAAGGATGCCCCTGAGGTCCTTGAGATCGTGCGTGAGCCGACAGCTTCCGTCGTCTTTGGCGAGAATTGGCACAGTGACAACAGCTTCATGGAGAAGACGTGCTCTTACAGCATTTTGCGAGGCTGGGTCGTCCCGCGGCTTGGAGTCAACGACACCCTCTTCTCCTCAACCGAGGCAGCCTACGACCTGCTCCCACCAGCGATGCAGCGCCTGCTCTTGGACCTCAACGCGTACCACTCGGCCAACAAGGCCGAACCCGTGGTAGTGTTCTAGTCGCGAACAGTTGGCAAAGGAAGCAAAGGGTTTATAAAGGTTACAGGGCAGCCATGGACGAAATACACGCAATCATCCATCAACAACGTTGAAGAGGCATCTGAATCTCTGCTGAGGCCTATGGCTTGGGCCATCCAGGCAACTCGCGTGCAGCCATGGAGAAGACTGCCGGCGGCGCCCATGCCATGCAGTGGAAGCCTCATGCCCCGATTCTGCAGAAGGATGTGCTCCAACCAATCGTCACGGTCCACCCGCGCACGGGGCGTCGCAACCTCTTCGTGAGCCCAACCTTCACGACGCACATTGAAGGCATGAGCTTGGCTGAGTCACGCAGCATCCTTCGCTTCATCTACGAGTGGTGTGCGCGACCGGAGTTCTGCACCCGTGTCTCATGGCAGCCAAACCAGGTGGTCATGTGGGACAACCGCTCCCTCTCGCACAAAGGTTTGGCGGACGACGTCAGTGAGCTGCGCATCGTGCAGCGCGTGAGCATTCGGGGCACATCGCCCATGAACCATCGGGGCCAGCATTTCTCCTTGTCCCACAAGGTCGACGCGGCAGGCGCTGGAGTCTTCGACTGGCGAGATCAGCAGATGCAAACGCAAAACTGATTGCTTGTCACTTCGACTGGCGACAGCAGCATAAGCAAACGCAGACCTTGTGCTGATGTGTCACATTTTCCAGTTCTGACTCTTTTCATGTTTCGGTCTGACTTGCTTCAAGAAAGTGAAAAGAGAAGCGTTGCAAGCAGCGATAAAGGTACACAGGGGTACAGACCGCCACATTTCATTCAGACGATAAAGCAGCCATGCAAGTTTGTTGGAATACCGATGCTGCGAAGGCGATACCCAAATCTGACCACATCACCACCACGCTCAAGTGCAGGTTTTCGCGCTTCACGGAGGTCAAGATCCAGATGAGCAGGCGCCGGTGTTCCAGAAGCTGACCAACGGGAAGCGGAAGACCCTTGGCGCGCAAAGGAGAGTTCCGGAAAGCTAAGTTGAGGTGAGGGGCGGAGCGAGATTGGTAAGAGGCTCAAGTACTTGAAGGTTCATGGTACTTCTTAACCAATTCTGGCTGCACTTATAACCCAAACGGTAACCATATTAGGGCACTTGAGGGGCTTTTAAGTGGGTTATAAGTACAGTTATCCTACACCCTAAACCCTAAACCCTAAACCCTCAACCGTAAACCCTAAACCCCAAACCTCTCTACCATATAACCCTAAATGTTAAACACGAATTTGGCATTTAGACCCCATTGTTCAGCACGAATTTGGCGTTTTGACCCGTCTGGCCCCCCATTGTTCAGCACGAATTTGGCGTTTTGACCCGTCGGACCCGTTTGGCCCCCCATTGTTCAGCACGAATTTGGCGTTTTGACCCGTCTGACCCGTTTGGCCCCCCCATTGTTCAGCACGAATTTGGCGTTTTGACCCGTCTGACCCGTTTGGCCCCCCATTGTTCAGCACGAATTTGGCGTTTTGACCCGTCTGACCCGTGTGATTGTTTAGCCTCTTGGTGCGTCTGAACAGAAATGATTGAACTTTATATTTTCCTACTGTTATGGGATTCTTTGGGCGGGTGGTTTTCTTTTTTCCGTTGCCTACACACTGCTGGCCTAGTAAATGCTCGAACTTGAGGTGCTGAACTCTGAACCCTGAACCCTGAACCCTGAACCCTGAACCCTGAACCCTAAACCCTAAACCCTAAACCCTAAACCCTAAGGATCATCTTTGCCACCAATGTGGCGGAGACCTCCGTGACCATCGACGGTGTCCGCTTGGTTGTGGACAGTGGTCTTGAGAAGCAGGCGGCCAGGGTGCCCGTGTGTGCCCACGACCTGGTGCCCTAAACCCTAAACCCTAAACCCTAAACCCTAAACCCTAA
>CAJNDS010002224.1:1380270-1430270 GCA_905221605.1 Symbiodinium natans
GCCCAAGCCTGAAGAGCGAAAGGAGCCGGGGAGGGCGAAGCCAGGAAGGCAAACCGACAGCAAGCGCAGGACTGACGGCTGGGCCCGAGTCGGTTTTCTGGCCGGAGGAACCCTCGAAGCCCAAGGTTTAGGGTTTAGGGTTTGGGGTTTAGGGTTTAGGGTTTTGCGTTCAGGGTTTCGGGTAAACCCTGGATGTTTTGGCAGCCCTCTTTTGTACCCTAAGCCTCGCAAGCTTAAACCCCAAAGCCAGGAGTTCTGCAGGGCACGCTGGCTTCGGCCCAAGGCGTTTGAGATGGCCAGGTGGGCACCATGCGGTCAGATTAGGGTTTGCAATGGTATGTGTGATCACACGAAAGATCCAAATTCGTAAGAGTAGTAGAAGATGGCGATGTTCAAGAAGTCGCGCCGGATACAGAAGGGGCGGGGTGGGGGGGGGGGGGGGTCGGCAGGCGGGTGGCCCTGAGGTGAGGCTGTCTGTATGTCAGCCCTAAACCCTAACCCTCAACCCTAAACCTAAACCCTAACCCTAAACCCCAAACCCTAAACCGAACCCTGAAGCCTGAACCCTAAACCCTAAACCCGTTTGTGAGGCAGGGTTGACAGGTGAGTGTATATTGGTATATTGTAGGTGAGCTTCATATTGCATGTCGTCTTTGGGGAGATTGGTATAAGCAACTCTTCCTTACATCCATGCAGGACAACGGCCATTGACATGTTCAAGCAGTCGTGCGAGTCCTTACGTGTGGAGGACATGCTCCGAAGTTTGGGAGGTGAGTGTTCGTACTCTTTTTACAAAGGGCGTGAGCAGGGCTCCCGAGTCTTCCCACAGTATCCCATCTTCCTTCTCTAAACTCTAAACCCTAAGCTAAACCTTAAACCCTCCAAAACCTAGATTCCCTAGATAAGGAAGGTGTGACCTTGTCTGTCCAAAGCTTTGGGCCGAACGGGACCATAATCGAGAGACTCCTTCCACGCCCTCCCCCCCCCCCCCCCCGCCCCCCCCAAGGCCTCACCCTAAACCCCTAAAACCCCTAAACCCCTAAACCCCTAAAACCAACCCCTGCCCCTAAACCCCTAACCATGAACCCTACCCCTAAACC
Organism: Symbiodinium natans; assembly: GCA_905221605.1. Lineage (NCBI taxonomy): Eukaryota > Dinophyceae > Suessiales > Symbiodiniaceae > Symbiodinium > Symbiodinium natans. The sequence goes on from CAJNDS010002224.1 coordinate 1,381,371, forward strand.
CCTTAACCCCTAAACCCCTAAACCCCTAAACCCCTTAACCCCTAAACCCCTAAACCCCTAAACCCCTAAACCCCTAAACCCCTAAACCCTTGAACCCCTAAACCCTAAACCCTGCTTAGCACGATGGCTGTGATAGGACCCGGAGAGTTTGAAGCTGGCTGCATCAGCGACTGACCAGGCACGCGAGTTGATTGGCTTGCTATTGCTGTGCCTACTGGGTTTAGGGTTTAGGTTTTAGGGTTTAGGGTTTAGGGGCCAATAGTTCGACCCACCGACATCTAGAAGTCCTTGCACCGGTGCAGCAGGTCTTCAGGTTTCTCTTGGGCAGTTGAACCGTGTCAACATGTTCAATCCAACATGGCGCCTCAAGCGTGGCCCTCAATCTTGTCCCGAAGAAGTCAACGAGTAGGCAGTCCAAGATCTTGACCGGACCCTCTTCAATGGAGGGGTTTTCGGGGCTCGAGAGCACCAAATTTGGGCGCTAAAGTCTCATGGCCGCAAACCCTTGTAGCAGGGGCCCAGGGGTTCTCCTCGGACCATTTAGGGTTTAGGTTTTTAAGGTTTAGGGTTTAGGGCTCACGCCGCCCCCCCCCCCCCCCCCCCCCCCCCCCCCCCCCACCCCCCGAAAAAGCTCAAATTTGGTCCAAAGCGCAGGACCTGCTGCGGCTCATCCTGGCGGGCTGCTTCCTGAACATCGGCGTGCAGTGCCGAGGCCAGGGGTGGAAAGTGCTGGAGAGCGGGTTTAGGGTTTAGGGTTTAGTTTCAGGTTTAGGGTTTAGGGTTTAGGGTTTCAGGTTTAGGGTTTAGGGTTTAGGGGTTCTTTAGGGGAATAAGATTCAGGGTCCCTTCTAGGGGTCCCTCCTTGAACCCCTTTCTGGAGAGGGCGCTTGCGATGTCGGGCCCGCTTTGTGTTAAGCTCTGTGTTCTCAGTACATAGTTATCTCAACGTCTATGCATCACATGAGGACACGTGTGTAGACAGCAGCTAACATCGCCCCACCGCCTAAACCTTAAAACCTTAAAACCCTAAAGCCCTGAAACCCTGAAACCCTAAACCCCAAAACCCTAAACCCCCCAAACCTTGAACCTCAAAACCCGCAAACCCTAAAACCCTACTAAGAACCTAAACCCTAAACCCCTAAGCGCCAAGGTCCTAAGACATAAATTTCAAACCCTAAAACCCTCGAACCCTAAACCCCTGAACCCTGAAGCCCCTAAACCCCAGGCCCGAAGACCCATATAATTTGAGCCCTAAAACCCTGGAACCCTAAAGCCTAAACCCTAAACCCTAAACCCCAAACCCCAAACCCTAAACCCTAAACCCTAAACCCCGGCAATTCCCAAAGCAGCCGCCCTGATGTGAGGCTCGGGCAGCGCCCAGTCAGCGTTGTACCAGCTGATCCAGTCGCATGGCTCTGGAGGTGCACTCAGGATTTTTGGGTTTAGGGTTTAGGGTTTAGGGTTTATGCTCTCGCAGGCGCGACCATCGTCGCAGCACCATTCCCAGGACATTCGATACATCCTGGGTCATGCTGGGAGTTTAAGAAAACCCCTGAACCCTCCTGAACCCTAAACCCTAAACCCTAAACCCTAAACCCTAAACCCTAAACCCTAAACACTAAACCCTGGGCCAATATGGGGGTTTCCGAAATTAGGGGCGCCTTTTTGGTGTCCGTATTATAACGGGATCGGTAAACCCTCTCTGGATGGTTCCCGATCTGGATATGCAGCCTAGGAAAAAGATTCAGGCTTGACCCTTCCGTGTTAAGCCCCTGGCTAGCCTGAAACCCTAAACCCTAAACCCTAAACCCTAAACCCTAAACCCTAAACCCTAAACCCTAAACCCTAAACCCTAAACCCTAAACCCTAAACCCTAAAACCCTAAAACCCTAAAACCCTAAAACACTCAACCCTAAGCCCTAAGCCCTAAGCCCTAAGCCCTAAACCCTAAACCCAAACCCTAACCCTCAAACCTAACCCCTATATAATGGCTGAATCCTGCAGGATCATCGCTTGTGCGTGCCGGGGGTGCACCTCCCAGGTACGTGTGCTACACGCGCTTTGGCCTGATCCGATTATTGAGCTTATGGTTCAAGGCTTAGGGTTTAGGGTTTAGGGTTTAGGGTTTAGGGTTTAGGGTTTAAGGTTTAGGGTTTAGGGTTAGGGTTTAGGGTTTAGGGTTTCGGGTTTAGGGTTCATGCTTTCATGATTGAGTCGGTTCAGGGCCATGGTGGCACTTAAGCTCTTCATGAAATGGGCAATCTTTCCGCTTGTGAAGTTGGCTGTGGTAACATCTGCGTTGACGTTGGAGATGGACAGGTTTTCCACCCTAAGCCCTAAACCCTAAATCCTAAATCCTAAACCCGAAACCCTGATCAGTTGCGCCCCAGGCATATCATGCAGACCAGCCGCACCTTCTTGCATGGGGTCACCCTGCTTTCGGCGCAGTCGGACGCAGAGCTCGTGAACATTCTGGCGACTCGAGGGTTGCGTAGGAGCAACAAGGGGTTTAGGGTTGAGGGTTGAGGGTTTAGGGTTTAGGGTTTAGGGGGAGAAGCTAGAAGTAGCTGAAAGTGCAAGTGAGTAGAGAACAGCCTTGGTTCTGAAGCGGGCTTCGCCGACGTAACTTGAGCATCACATTCATTCACCTGTATCATGTATCTTTTTATTTAGTTTTGTCTCAGTTTTATACCAAGGTGCATGAAAAAATATGAATATAAATAGTTGCATACATATATATATATAGATCACGTATGGTTTGTGTATTTTGTATTTTGATATTTGTCTGAATGTTTTTAATAGCAGACAAGAAGTATGCATCAACATACTAAGAATGAAACCAATTATACAAATATTGATATGACTATGAACATGGGCTTGAGTGTAGGTACACACATAAATATACATGTAAACTATAAATATCCTTCGACCTATCTATTTGCTTATGTATCTCTCTATCTATCTAATTATCTGTCTGTCTGTCTATCTATCTATCTATCTAACTGTCGAACTATCTAACTATATATAATATAATGTAATAATCATAAGAATAACAATAATAAAACTAATAACAGCAATAATATTGTATATATGTCCGTATATAGAATGCCGCATACCCTGTGGAGCCTGGGAGGTGGAACATTCTCCAAGCTTCGCCTCGGAGGTCGCGGAGGCTTTGCCCAAGATCACTTCGCAACAGATCCAGGCGGAGTGGGTGTTGGTGGTTTAGGGGTTAGGGTTTAGGGTTTAGGGTTAAGGGTTTAGGGTTTAGGGTTCAGGGTTCAGGGGTTCATAGGGGTTCGACTGACTCTAGGATTTGGTAGTTTGTCTCCGTTTGGTTTGCAAACCTTCTGCGCCTTTCCGCATATGCAGGTGCCGCACTTCTCCTCCCGCATGCTTATGGGCACTCGAGCCCGGCAGTTCCGGCTGGATGTGCAGGAGTTTTTGGTTCGAACTGCGCGGGGGAGAGCGGGGGAGTGGGGTTGGTCTAGATTACGGTCCCGATCGAAAGAGTGCCTTCGCCCAGGACCGATTCGCTTGCACTTTCTTTGCTGACCTCAAGCGCCTGGCTGCAAGAACCACTTGCTTTCTTGAGCCTCTTAAACCTTAAACCCTAAAACCCTAACCCTAAGCCCTAAGCCCTAAACCCTAAACCCTAAACCCTAAACCCCAAACCCTAAACCCTAAACCCTAAGCCCTAAACCCTAAACACATGTTGTCGCGAAGCAGCATCAGGCAGGGTCTCATCTCGTGCTGGTGCCAGCCCGACCGCGCCCGCGACACGGAGTCTCGCTCATTTTTGGGACTGATCACACACACACACACGCTCTCTCCTTCTCCCTCTGTCTCCCGTTTATGTATTTACATCTACATATGCAAGAAGCATGCGGATTGACAAGCTCTGGTTGACCACCCTAAACCCCAAACCCGAAATCCGAAACCCTAAGCCCCAAACCCTAAACCCTAAACCCTAAACCCTAAACCCTAAACCCCAAACCCCAAACCCCAAACCCTAAACCCTAAACCCCAAACCCTAAACCCTAAACCTAGACCCCAAACCCTAAACCCTAAACGCTCGGTCGAAGCCTCGACCCCTCCAACTCAGGAGCGCTATCTCGTGAGCCACCGGGAGAAGCTTCTCCAGGAGGATCTCAACGAGGTGCATGCTTTGGGGTGTCGGGGTGTTGGGGTTTAGGGTTTAGGGTTCAGGGTGTGTAAAGAGTTTAGGGTTAGGGTTTAGGGTTTACGGGGTTTACAGGGTTTAGGGGGTTTAGGGGGTTTAGAGGGTTTTCAAGGTTTTCAGGGTTTTCAGGGTTTTCAGGGTTTAGAGGGTTCAGAGGGCTTAGAGGGCTTAGAGGGTTTAGGGTTCGGGGATTTTTTTGGCCAAGGTTGTTTCTTTAGATAGCAAAGGCCGCGTGTTCGTCCTCTGCCCTGCCTGGACATGACAGTCGTTTCCAACCTCGGCCTATTCCTCTGGTGCCTATAAAGGAACTGTGATTCCCCACACCCCAAACCCTAAAGGAACCCTACGCCCTGAACCCTGCACCCAACACTGAGCTACACCTTGGGATATTCCCCCTTATGCTAACAGTGCTTAGTTGGGATTATAATCGGGTACTATGATCCCTATCAAGAACTCTTAGTAAAAGCGGGAACATCCCAGGAGCTACACCCTAAACCCCAAACCCTAAACCCTAAGCCCTAAACCCTAAACCCTCAACCCTAAAAACGCATACCCTGAGGTGGAGGAGGACACGCTGGGCGGGCAGACCCGCCCAGTTTACGGACGCGGTGGGGCCCTGGTCGACATCCTTTTCCCCGGCGAGATCTTGTCGGTGCCCCCACGGAAGCTGCAGACATCTGACGAATGTGACCACCCTAAACCCTGAACCCTGAACCCTGAACCCTAAACCCTAAACCCTCAAACCTAAACCCTAAACCCTAAACCCTAAACCCTAAACCCTAAACCCTAAACCCTAAACCCTAAACCCTAAACCCTAAACCCTAAACCCTAATGTGCTGACATGTGTTTACCATGTCCTCTTGCGCCCTCATGTCCAGAGGTTGAGGTTCCTTGCAGGCTCTTCGTAAGGAATCAGGGAGTTGGCTAGCTCATATCCCTAAACCCTAAACCCTTTTCAGGGAAGAAACAAAACACATATACATATATATATATATATATGTATATCTATACATGCAAATAGGGTGCCTGATTCCTGATTTCCCTACTGGGATCCAAAAAGAAGACTCTTCAAGTAGACCCGAAGCCTTGGTACGAACCAAGCGAATGCTGGGTTTGCATGCAGGTGAACGTCATTGGCCTGCCTGGGACCACCCCTGAAGCAGACGTGCGACGCTCCTTTGAAAGGCGGCGGCTTCCCCTAAACCCTAAACCCTAAACCCTAAACCCTAAACCCTAAACCCTAAACCCTAAACCCTAAACCCTAAACCCTAAACCCTAAACCCTAAACCCTAAACCCCAAACCCTAAACCCTAAACCCTAAACCGCAGATCATCTCACTCTTTGCCGACACACAACGGCGTTGCAGGTATGGCCCTGTGCGGGCTGTATCGACCTCAACCATGGCCAGCTCGGGCGATTTGTTCTGCCAGGCCATGTCAGCTTGGCATATCCTGGAACCATAACATGCGAATGGTTGCAGCATTCTAGGGTTCATGGGGCTTGTAGGGTTCGTTGGATTCATCGGGTTCATAGATGCGCCTTCCTACGCCGTTGCACGCCGCGGAGCTTGTAGAGGGTGCGAGCTTGCATTGCCCTCCCAGCATCAGCCTACAGGCAGTGTGTAGCGCACCGTGAACACCACGGCGAACGTGCCCTAAGAATTCCTTGATCGGACTTAATCTTCCCCATAAGGAGCGTTATAGGTATGGTGCCGACTGTAATTGAGAGAGAGAGAGAGAGAGAGAGAGCGCTGGCCATATTGGAGTCTACGAACATAGGGGACCCCTAAAATAGACCCCCAAATAGTGGGATCACCTTATAGTAAAGGACCCCCCTAGTATCGTCAACCCCCCATATGGCGGAAATTGTCGAGGCCACCTACGTGGACAAAACCACAGCCAAGCGGGCACTGGAATCCTACGGACAGCAGTGCCGGGATTTGGTCGCTCGGCACGATTACTGGATGCATATCATACGAGGAGCTACCACGTTGTTATTGACATAATTAGAGACTCAGAGAGCGTGCTACTAAGTACTTGGTAGCACTCGACATCACTCGACCAGCAAGATCATGCAGAACTGCAAGCCCTACATTCCCTAAAAGTTCAATCCGCAGCCTAGGTCAAGGTGGTGCCTGGGAAGGTGCAGCAAGGCACTGGGGGACGAGGGGGATTACGAGGCTGCGACACCCTGGACAGGGAAATCAACATCTCACCTTTTCTTGTTGTTCCCCCCGCCCCCCCCGCTAAACCTTAAACCGTAACCCGTAACCCTAAACCCTAAACCCTAAACCCTAAACCCTAAACCCTAAACCCTGAACCCTGAACCCTGAACCCTGAACCCTAAACCCTAAACCCTGAACCCTAAACCCTAAACCCTGAACCCTAAACCCTACACCCTGAACCCTAAACCCTAAACCCTGAACCCTAAGCCCTAAACCCTAAACCCTAAACCCTAAACCCTAAATTTGACGGCTCCCTGACATTTTTTTAGGGCTTCCTTGGCAACACGGGCGACTCGGCATCCCCCCGGTTAAAAATCTCCTTTGACAGGACATAATACGAAACATGCCCATTCTATTTGGGGTTTTGAGGCTTAGGGTTTTAGGGTTTAGGGTTTAGGGTTTAGCGTTTAGGGTTTAGGGTTTAGGGTTTGGGGTTTGGGGTTTGGGGTTTGGGGGGCCCTTTTTGCGGGGGGGTGTTGCCGTTGCTGCGTTTGTTTCTTCCGCCACCAGCAGCTTCAAGAATCGTGTGAAAGTCCAAGGCTCCCACAAGTACGGCGTAACAGAAGGGACCCGAAAGAAGGGTTTAGGGTTTAGGGTTTAGGGTTTAGGGTTTAGGGTTTAGGGTTTAGGGTTTAGGGTTTAGGGTAATCTTGCTCCCTTACATAATGCGTATATATACCTTGTATAGCCCCTATATACCTAAGTCCCCCCTACAGAACCCGTGAGGTTCCTTTTGGTCCCTCCTTCGTCCCCGAACACGAAGGGTTGAGGGTTTTACAGTTTAGGGTTTAGGGTTTGGGGTTACGATGCTTGACTTCAAGCCGTAATGTTTTGGGGTTATAGGGGGTAGGGGTGCAGGGTTTAGGGTTATAGGTTTTAGGGTTCAGGGTTTAAGGTTATAGGTTTTTAGGGTTTAGGGTTTTGACGGTTCGCTGAGGCCAAATTGTAAATGCAGTGGCCTCAGGGAAACTCGACGTTCAAGATTCGACCCTGCGATTTTTACTCTTTCAATGTGTCTGTGGAAACCACGTTAAAAAAGGGATAGCTTGAGTAGTACACGGGACAGGGCCAAGTTCACAGGCACTAGTCACGAATCCCTACGGCCTAAACCCTAAACCCTAAACCTTAAACCCTAAACCCTCAACCCTAAACCCTAAACCCAAAACCCAAAACCTTTAAACCCGAAACCCTAAACCCTAAACCCTAATCCTCAAACCCTAAACCCTAAACCCTAAACCCCAAACCCTAAACCCCAAACCCCAAACCCTAAACCCTAAACCCGAAACCCTAAACCCTAAACCCGAAACCCGAAAAAGGCCCAGAGGTGCGAGTCGCCAGCGAGCGTCGCCAGGCCAGAACTCGTCAGCTGAGATGGGCTTCCTCACGCTGACGTGGGACTGCCCCTTAGCAGCCCAGTGGTACCCTTTTTTGCGTTTAGGGTTTAGGGTTTAGGGTTTAGGGTTTAGGGTTTAGGGTTTAGGGTTTAGGGTATAGGGTTCCCTTATAAAGTAACCAACCCAAAACAGGGTGCCCTTATTTTTTTTGTGGTTACTTGGCTACTAAGGCCCGGAGACCATGCGGAACTCAGAGGACACTCTGAGAGAGGGTTTAGGGTTCAGGGTTTAGGGTTTAGGGTTTAGGGTTTAGGGTTTGGGGTTTAGGGTTTAGGGTTTGGGGTTTAGGGTTTGGGGTTTGGGGTTTGGGGTTTATTGGTTCAGGGTCTAGGGTTTGGGGTTTAGGGTTTGGGGCTTGGGTTAAGGGTTTAGGGTCTGGGGTTTGGGGTTTAGGGTTTAGGGTTTAGGTCAAGGGTTTAGGGTGTTTAGTTCGGTGCATGTGCAGCTTGCTTTTGGGCTTTGTGGGTTTGGGATTTTGGAAGAGATTGAAAGCGGTCACTCGCAACATCCAGGTTGACGGGGTGCATGCTCAGGACGCCGATCTGAATGTCATCATGGCTGACTTGCGTCGCTTCGTGCCCTTGGTCGACACGGATCCAGTGGCTAGGCTTAAGGCTTAGGGGTTAGGGGTTAGGGGTTAGGGCTTGGGGCTTAGGGCTTAGGCTTAGGGCTTAGGGCTTAGGGTTTAGGGTTTAGGGTTTAGGGTTTAGAGTTTAGGGTTTAGGGTTTAGGGTTTAGGCTTTAGGCTTGTTTACCGCACGGTCGGGGAATCTGACTGTCGTGTTGGCAGGAAGGTGGTTCACTTTGGATACGAAGTGGTCTTTTTCTCACATGGGGGGGCTTCCGATTTTAGGGGTACCTTATTGGGGTCCTTTGAAGGAATCTTACTTGGGGTTTATATTAGGGGTCCCTAATTTTCGGAAACCGCACATGATTCGCATGAACCGTATGTCTTGCCAGCACGGGCAAGACGGCACGTGCAAACTCAGCTGTCAGTTGAAATGGCAGCACTTGACTAACAAGACAAGTTCACCAGTCTACCACGCGTTCTGCCAGTTCTCTAAACCCAAAACCCTAGACCCTAGACCCCAAACCCTAAACCCTAAAGCCTAAACCCTAAACCCTAATCCCTAAACCCTAAACCCTCAACCCTCAACCCTAAACCCTAAACCCTAATCCCTAAACCCTAAACCCTAAACCCTAAACCCTAAACCCTCAACCCTCAACCTAGATCCCCAGTTGTTGACCAAGAAGCCAGCAAAGTAACGCCCTCAGGAGATGCAGACCTTCTTCCGCCAGAAGCCTCGGGGGCTCGGGCCTTGAAGGTGTAGTTTAGGGTTTAGGGTTTAGGGTTTAGGGTTTAGGGTTTAGGGTTTAGGGTTTAGGGTTTAGGGTGTAGGGTTTAGGGTTTAGGGTTTAGGGTTTTTTCCGCAAGCATAAACCCTCAACCGTAAACCCCAAACCTTAAACCCTAAACCCTAAACCCCTAAACCCCAAAAACACTCAAAAACCAAAAAGCCATGTCGGGCGTAGAGCTGTCATGTCTTGTGTCGCGGGCGGGTTTTTGCCCTCGATGCTGGCTCTGGGAGGTTATCTACTCAGCACTGCTGGTAGCCGCTGCATGTGGGTGTTGATCAAAAGGTCCTTGTAAGAAATTTCATGTAAAGCCTACATCTCAAGGATGCGTAAGTGATTTTGATCGACTGCCTTGTGCTTCCTGGAAATCTTGTGTCATGTGCTAACCTTGCTTGGCAGACGGTGCAACATGTGAATTAGGGTTTATATTGCTAGTATCCCAAAATCCTCAAAGGACACCCAATTTTTGCACTCACCAATATGTAGGGAACTCTACTCACCAACAAGCCCTAACCCATAAACCCTAAGCCTAAACCCCTGTTTCAAATGCTCCTGGCCCTGATCTTTTCCAGCAAGGAACTCGGTGCAGCAGCAAGCTGGGCTGAAGGCAGGCATAGCTGGCAGAATCTCCACAGTAAGTTTGATTCCCAGAACCCTGAGCCCTAAACCCTAAACCCTAAACCCTTGTCAACACCCTAAACCCCAAAACCCCTAAACTCTAAACCCTTAACTAGAGAACGGTTGTCCCGAAAGCATATGACAGCCACAGTTAAGACCTCGCTAATTTATAGTTTCATAAACACGAAGTCCATCACGTCATCTATTCATGCATCAGCCACCACGACATCCGTTCACTCATCAACGATGACGACGAACTACGCGAAAACACGCAGATTGTTGTCGTCAGCGCGATCACGACACCCCGCGCGCACGCAGAGGAACATCGTTTTTGCGTTTCGACAACGCCAAAACACGCAGAGGGTTGTCGTTCGTGCGAGCACGACACCCCGCGCGCATGCAGAGGGTGCTCGTTTTCGCGTTTCGACAACGCCAAAACACGCAGAGGGTTGTCCTTTTTCGACTTTTTTCACAAAGTGCGGCCGGCTCCCGCCAACCCTACCCCGTGCTTTACAACATATTGACGTTAAGAGGGAAACCCACCAAATCCGTCACGCCGTCCATCGGGGCATCATCACGCCATCCATCACGTCATCCATATAACGACCACTCTTTAACGACAACCACCTCCGCTGAAAAACCTTCCGCCATGCTTTCGGGAAGAAGCGGCCCCTTGCAGGTGATCTATCCAGGAGGGCTGGAGCAACTTCAGCGGGCCTACCAGGTCGGGCTGTCAGCGCTCCTTGAGGTGGTGCTACATACAGGGTTTAGGGTTTAGGGTTTAGGGTTTAGGGTTTAGGGTTCAGGGTTCAGGGTTTAGGGTTCAGGGTTTAGGGTTTAGGGTTTAGGGAACAAATTACAATATACATAGTTATGTAAATGTATGTAAATACCTTTGTCTGTTTTTCTACATACCTACACACGTATACATATATATTTATATACACACAAACAGCTGCATATACATATACATATGCATATACATATACATATATGTACACGTGCATATACATGAATGTGCATCTGCATATTCATACGCACATGTATATTTTAATATGCATATACACATACATATAGAATGCTGTATGTGTATATATATATATGCACGTATTCCACGTATACATACATATATATATATATATGTACATATATACGTATATTATGATTTAGTCAGTACAACCCTGAAGAGAGTTATAAATGAATGATCTTCAATATGGTTCGTAGTCGCTGTTCTATTCAGGATTGTAATAAAGAGTCTCTTCGTGAGTACATGAATGATTTGATGATACGGACTATTATGGAAAGTGTCTGGCCCGAAAATAAGAATTGTATGAACTAGGGTGGTTCTTACTCGTATCCCCAAAAGGGCACCCACACACCCAGCAGGAACAGCAATATAAACCCTAAACCCTGAACCCTAAGTCTCACCCCTAAACCCCAAACCCCAAACCCCAAACCCCAAACCCTAAACCCTAAACCCTAAACCCTCAACCCTAAACCCTAAACCCTAAACCCTAAACCCTAAACCCTATTCCTTCGTGCGCCGGTAGCCCTTACATGCTGCCAGGCCATGCCACGGCTTCTTCAGGCACGGGGCGCTGCCTCGAACCTGCTGAGTCGGGCTATGTTTCCGGCGGTTTAGGGTTTAGGGTTTAGGGTTTAGGGCTCAGGGCTTAGGGCATCCCATATTGCGGTGAGGTTATGCCATCTTCTGCTATGAGGGTTCGTTGCAGGCATGGGAGCCGCCAGCGTACCTCGCCGGCCTGGGCCAGATTGTGCAGTCCATGAGATGCCAGCTGACCTACCAGGCTGGATGTAAAGGGTGTGCAGGAAACCTAAGCGTTTAGGGTTTAGGGTTTAGGGTTTGGGGTTTAGGGTTTAGGGTTCCCTAGACCCCAAATCACCATACAACAGAATCAAACAATAGTAGTAGCAACAGTTGACGGAAGGCAGGCTTAGATCTAGGTCCGGAGTTCCTGTTGCCTTGCGCCCCAGGCAGTCGTGTCCGTGCACAAGGCCGGCTTTCTTCTCGGTGTTGTCACCCTAAACCCTAAACCCCAAACCCGAAACCCTAAACTCGGAGTCAGCTGGAATCCGAGCTTCTCAACCCCATGCTCAAAACCCTAAACCCTGAACCCTAAACCCTGAACCCTAAACCCTAACCACTAAACACAGAACCTTAAGTCCTCAACCCTAAACCCTAAACCCTAAACGCTAAACCCTAAACCCTAAACCCTAAACCCTAAACCCTAAACCCTAAACCTTAAACCCTCAAGGCCGTTGCCGATCACTTCCGGATCGCCTGCCCCGATGGGGCGGCTTGCCGCTACAGCGCCTCTCAGCGATGAAAACGTGGTCTTTGCATGTAGCCCCCGAAGCCCGAAAGGCCAGCTTCCCTTTTCGGAATCTGAACCCTAAACCCTAAACCCTAAACCCTAAACCCTGAACCCTGCATCCTGCATCCTGGTGCAGCTGCAGGACTGTCCCAAGTGGCACGAGGGGAGGAGGCAGATGCCATGCCCCTTGGGCTGCATGGGCTCCCATGGGGTTTAGGATAGGGTTTAGGGTTTAGGGTTTAGGTTTAGGGTTTAGGGTTTAGGGCTATTGGGTCCCCTGGGGTTTGGGTGAGCTAGAACTTGCGAGGTCTGAAGCTGTCCTCCAGCGAACATGGCTCGCACCCTCTTCCCTAAACCCAAACCCTCAACCCTCAACCGTAGAAACCCTGAACCCTAAACCCCCTGGTTCGCTCCCCTCAGGAAACCCTAAACTTCACCCCCAAGACCTCAACCCTCAACCGTAGAAACCCTAAACCCTAAACCCTAAACCCTAAACCCTAAACCCTAAACCCTAAACCCTAAACCCTAAACCCTAAACCCTAAACCCTAAACCCTAATCCCTACACCCTAAACCCTAAACCCTAAACCCTAAACCCTAAACCCTAAACCCTAAACCCTAAACCCTAAACCCTAAACCCTAAACCCTAAACCCTAAACCCTAAACCCTAAACCCCAAACCCTAAACCCTAAACCCTAAACCCTGAACCCTAAACCCCCTCATGCGCTCCCCTCAGGCAAGTATGGGGATGCCTGCACGCGCTGGCATGGGGCGAACGCATGCGGCCTGGCCACGAAAAAGCCCTCTGGTTCTGCGTGGGGAATGAAGGAGTTCGGACCCTATATATCCTTTTTAAGGGATGATATAGGGCCTTATATATACCCTTTAAGGATTATTTAGGGCCTTATACCCTTTAAGGGATTATATAGGGCCCCCATATATACCCTTTAGGGGATTATAGGGCCCTATATATACCCTTTTAAGGGATTTTATGGGTGCCGCATTCCCTCATTCCCTACTAAGAATCAGCCAGAATGTGTTTGCAGCGGTCGCCTTTTTTGAGTGCGGCCGAGCCACGGTCGTGCATGCCGAGATGTTGCGGAGTCTTCTTACAAATGTATATATGCGTATATGGCATCCATATTTACAGTGCGTTTCATCGCAACAATAGGTATAGTAGCAATTGTAAGAAGATAGCAACAATAGGTACAATAGCAGCAAGAACAGTTGTAATGGTAAGAAGATCAAGCAGCCCTCAACGCTTACAGGCAAACCTAAACCCTAAACCCTAAACCCTAAACCCTAAACCCTAAACCCTAAACCCTAAACCCTAAACCCTAAACCCTAAACCCTAAACAGGCAAGTTCCTGCACAGCTATGCCTGGCACCAGAGGCCTGCGCCACAGGTCCGGCTGAGCTGCGCTGCACTAGCACTGTTGCTGGGGTTTAGGGTTTAACCCTAATTAAACCCTAAACCGTGACTAAGCCCTAGAGGCTTAGGGTCTAGAGTTCAGGAAGCTGTGTGAACCAGCTTGTCATGTGGAGAGTGAAGAGTCACGGTTGTAACCCCTCTGGCTGAGTTCTACTTTGCCAGAGTCTGTAGCTCTTGCGTCAATCGTTGTGAGTGTACTGTAAGGGTCGGCTCCATTACTCCCCCCCCCCCCCCCACACTATGCTTCCTTTCGAGAAAGTCATTTGTTGTAGGTTTCTCGTCCCGCGCATACTGCATTGCACATCTTGGCATCATGTGCAGGTGTGATACGATCATGTTCGGGTCAGGTCAAGAGCCCGTTTCAACGTCAGAAGCACCCAAACCCCCTGAACCCTGACCCCCTGCAAGGGGCCAGAGAATGCGCTGCAGCTGGCCTTCAAGCGATGCCAGGAAAGGGGCATCAGGACCCCCGAGGGGTAGTAGGGAATGGGGGAGAGAGGTATTAAAGGGTATATGAGAGGCCCCTACGTAATTTCTGAGAGGGTAGACTATAGGGCCCTATATACTCCCTTAAAGGGTATATTAAAGGGGGATATAGGGTACCCTCGTTCCCTCATTCCCTACTAACCAACGGTAAGATCAGGACCCCTCGAGGGCTTTGGGGCTGAGAGTTTCAGGGAGATTGAGAAGCGAGGTCTAAGGATGTGGGTAGTTCTCTAAATTGGGTCCTTTTTTGGGTCCCCTTTGTACGACACCCTTGTGAAAAAGACCTCCCAAATAGGACCCCAACTTAGAGAACTACTCGTGTGGCGGTTTGGTGTTACCGTTGGGTCAGGGTGTGGTTGATTGCTTGTTCTAGCTGTGCTGATCAAGGGTGTCCAACACTTAAGTCACACTTAAGCCACACTTAAGTCTGTTCCTCCTTACTTTCGAGGCTTTTCTGGAACAGCAGGTGCTATCGGCTTCACAAAGGCGTGCAGGCAGATAGCCCACGGTCTGCATGTGACCGCCATGCATAACCTCGGCTCCTCTTAAGCAGGCCCAGAAGCGCTGCGGCGTAAAACAAATCCTCATGGCCCCCGTTCCTGAACCCTAAACCCTAAACCCTAAACCCCAAACCCTAAACCCTAAACCCTAAACCCTCAACCCGGAGGATCACGGTCATCACCAAAGGCCAGACTACATCTTTCCGACTCCAGCATGACCGGATCGAGCAGGTTTGTCAAGCTGCACGAAGTGGCTTCCACACCAGGTTGCGCAGGTTTTCAGATGTGGTCAGGGCAGGTTTAGGGTTTAGGGTTTAGGGTTTAGGGTTTAGGGTTTAGGGTTTAGGGTTTAGGGTTTAGGGTTTAGGGTTTAGGGTTTGGGTTTTAGGGTTTAGGGTTTAGGGTTTAAGGTTTAGGGTTTAGGGTTTAGGGTTTAGGGTTTAGGGTTTGGGGTTTGGGCTTTAGGGTCCCCTGAACAGTGCTCCCTGATGTGGAAGAAGTTACCAGGGGCGCGGTGTGTGTTAACGCTGGACAAGATCTCAGGCTCAGAGAATCGAGAACAATCCTCTCAGGTACAATGTCAAGGTTGCAGGATGCTAGCGCATGCTGGCATGTCGCGGGCTTTTTTTTTGGGGCGCCTGTCGTGTGGTTGCCTTCTGCGTGTGGGGGAAATTTGAGGACCCCAGGCGAAGTGACAAGGCGTGTGATTTTCTTGCATATCTGGCGATACCTGTTTTTCCATATTCATGGTTCCCCCCTTCTTGGTGCAACACTTGGCACATGCCCAGCTCAATCTGAAAAGGTGCGTTCGTTTTCTGAATGATAGATGACACTGCCTGCGTTGTGTCTTCACCCCCTGGTTCTTAGCAGGGAATGAGGTTTAGGGTTTTTGGGTTTGTATCAAGCGCAGCGACCCAAGTCGCAGTTCAAGGTCCAACGATCCCGAGAGGAGTTCCTCCAGGCTGTTGCCTGCGACATCTTCGTGCATCCGCAGAAGGACTGCCACCACGTTTCATTGTTCGAGACCCTAAACCCTAAACCCTAAACCCTAAACCCTAAACCCTAAACCCTAAACCCTAAACCCTAAACCCTAAACCCTAAACCCTAAACCCTAAACCCTAAACCCTAGCAGTCAAGTTCTCTTGCCGTCCCAGGACTTGCTCTTCACAAAGCCGGGGGTGTCCAGGATGATGGCAAAGCTCAACGACAAGTCCATTCCGGGATACCTTCACTGGGACAAGAAGACACGCTGCTTGCCTTGCAGTGTCCATTGTCGAGGTTTAGGGTTTAGGGTTTAGGGTTTAGGGTTTAGGGTTTAGGGTTTAGGGTCTAGGGTTTAGGGTCTAGGGTTGGGTGTGATTGAGTCGGGTGGTTTGAGAGGCTCCGTCCGCATCTTCGGCCAAGAAGAGGACAGGGCCCAGACTTGGAGAGACAGCATACCCTTAAACCCAAACCCCAAACCCCAAACCCCAAACCCCAAACCCCAAACCCCAAACCCCAAACCCCAAACCCCAAACCCGAAACCCGAAACCCGAAACCCGAAACCCGAAACCCGAAACCCGAAACCCTATCCCCTAAACCCTAAACCCCAAACCCTACACCCTAAACCCTAAACCGCAAAGAGGACAAGTCGCGCACCAAGCGCATCCTTGGGGAGCTGCTGAAGGAGCTGCAGCCCTTCGAACGCCGGCGCCTTGCTCAGCAAGTTCTCGGTTTTCGGGTTGTAGGGTTTCGGGTTTAGGGTTTAGGGTTTAGGGGGTTTTCGGGTTTTAGGGTTGAGGGTTTGGGGTTTCAGGGTTAAGGAGTTTAGGGTTTTGGGGTTTAGGGCTTGGGATTTCAGGGTTTTGGGGGTTTCCGGGTTTTAGGGTTGAGGGGTTAGGGTTTCAGGGTTTAGGGGCTTAGGGTTTTACGGCTCTAAGGGTTTGGGGGTTTAGGGTTGAGGCTTTCGGTAGCCAACAGGAGCATGACGTGCGCGCGGGCAGGCTTGACGAACAACGCAAACGGGAGCTGACTGACGTGGGGGCTTACGATGATATGGGACCCCGAATACAGACCCCCAAATAGTAGGATCCCCTTAGAATAAGGACCACAATACGTTACCTTTTTTTCGTAAACCTCCAAGTTTCACTGTTGCTGACGGTCCCTAAACCCTAATCTCTAAACCCAAAACCCTAAACTCTAAACCCCTCCCCCCGCCGCTCCAAATCCGGAAGCCATAGGTCTTTCATGCTGGACCGGGCAAAGACCAACGATTGGGGTCGCGAGCTGGAGCAGGCCGTTAAAGGCTCCGTGGCCCTAAACCCACAGCCCTAAACCCGAAACCCCAAACCCTAAGCCCTAAACCCTCAACTCTAAACCCTCAACCCTAAACCCTAAACCTTAAACCCTAAACTGGATTTCTGGGCACCCCCTTCCGTTGATCTATTGTTTCACGGGTCCAGAGTTTCTATGTGACCCTTTCAAGGGCTATATAGAAGGGGATGTAAGGTATACTTGATTCCCCAACTAGCCACAAAAAGACCAAGGGCTCTATAGGAGGATCTAAGGTGCTTCAAGGGTTTTTGCCGAAGGGGATTTGAGGTACCAAATTTCTTAGCTCCCTACAACAAGAACCAGTAAGACTCCAAGTATACAGGGCTACATAGGGGGATATACAGTACCCCAAACCCTAAACCCTAAGCCCTAAGCCCCAGATCCTAAACCCTAAACCGTGAACCCTGAACCCTAAACCCTAAACCCTCAACCCTGGTACGACCCAGAGTGTTGTGAGGTCTTGGGCTGGAGCACTACAACCTCAACAGGACTTCCGGGGGGCACCGAAGCTGTCAAGCCCACGCATGAATTTCTGCGCGAGGAGCCCCTAAACCCTAAACCCTAAACCCTAAACCCTAAACCCTAAACCCTAAACCCTAAACCCTAAACCCTAAACCCCAAATCCGAAACCTTAAACCTAAACTTTGGGTTTTCGGGTTGAAGTTCCAAGTTTACGGGTTAGTGTTTAGTTTAGGGTTTTAGGGTTCAGGGTGTTTACAGTTTAGGGTTTAGGGTTTAGGATCTAGGGTTTAGGGCTAAGGATGGTTTAGGGTTCTACCTCTCCTCTTGCTCGCGCGCGCGCGGGCCTGCTCCAGGAAAGGCTGCATCCTGGATGTTTGGGTGCGGCCCGAGGATGCACGCGAGGTTCCGTCCTCAGGATTTAGGGTTTAGGGTTTAGGGTTTAGGGTTTAGGGCAACAGATGCGCTAGTAAAGCCTGTGAAGTTCGCAGTACATCGGAACAGTAAACAGCCTAAGCCCGGAGCCCTAAACCCCACACCCCAAACCCCAAAACCCCGAAAACCCCCCCAAAACCCAAAACCCCGAATTAATCCCAAACCCAAAACCCAAAGCCCTAAACCCAAAACCCCCAAAACCCCAAACCCCAAACCCCCTAAACCATCAACCCTAAACCCTAAACCCTAAACCCCAAACCCTAAACCCTAAACCCTAAACCCCAAACCCCAAACCCCCTAAATCATCAACCCTAAACCCTAAACCCTAAACCCCAAACCCTAAACCCTAAACCCTAAACCCCAAACCCCAAACCCCTTAAATCATCAACCCTAAACCCTAAACCCTAAACCCTAAACCCTAAGCCCTAAACCCTAACCCCTAAACCCTAAACCCAAAACGCCCAGAAGGTGCAGGCGCTCACTGGCATGCTCTCCTCCCAGGGGTGGGAGCGCCGGGTCCCGCCGATTGTTGCGGAGGGGACGCTTGGAGCAGTCAGAAGGGTTTAGGGTGTAGGGTTTAGGGTTTAGGGTTTAGGGTTTAGGATTTAGGGCTTGGGGTTTAGGGTTTAGGGTTTAGGGTTGAGGGTTTAGGGTTTAGGGTTTAGGTTTAGGTTAAGGTTTTGGAAATTGGAGTGTAGGGTTCATAGGGAGTTTAGGGTTTCATGTTTACTTAATTTTATTCTTCCACCTACTTTGGATCCTTTACCATAGTTAGGGTTGAGGGTTTAGGGCTGAGCACCACGGCTGCGGGCGCAAGTAGGAGGTTCGCAATATGGCAAGAAGCCTGAACCCCGGGTTTATAAGGAATAGGGTTCAGGGTTTAGGGTTTAGGGTTTAGGGTTGATTCAGGGTTCAGGGTTCAGGGTTCAGAATTTTGGAGTTCAGGGCTATTCCGTCATTCCAAGTAGCTGTGTTGAGAAAGCAGCAGCCTTCTTGACAAGAGCAACTCAAAGAATGTCCCCCCCAGACAAGCTTGCCTTCAAATACGGTGTTTCCAGCCATGCTGGCAACCATTTTGCTCGCTAATACTTGGAGGTTCAGGGTACTTAGAACCCCAATTATAACTTCACTCGTAAGCCCCCTAAGTCCCCCTATGTAGGTCATAAGTAGATTTACAATTGCGGTTAGAAGTACCCATGAACCTCCAAGTAAGGATTCAAGGGTGCAAGTGAAGCTGCGATTTGGTTCGGCCGAGGACATGCTGCCTTTGCATGTGCGACTTTGACGACGACACATGGCAATTTCAGGCGAGCTGCGCACCGATTTCGGAGCTCTCCTTGTCATGCACTCTTCAACAGCACAAGCTTCTTGTGAGCAGCCCCCTGCTTACCCAAAACCTCAACGCTCAACCGTCAACCCTAAGCCCTAAACCCTACACCCTAAACCCTAGACGCTAGACCCTAAACCCTAAACCCCAGTTCATCCAGGCCTGCCGCCATCGGTTTTGCACCGCGTGCATCCGAAACGCCCTATCCGATCCTGATGGGGCCCACTTCCCCATCGCGCAGCTGGCCAGACACCAGAGGGGGCTGAGTAAAACCTGCCCTAAACCCTAAACCCTAAACCCTAAACCCTAAGCCCCAAACCCTAAACCCTAAACCCCAAACCCAAACCCCAAACCCTAAACCCTAAGCCCTCTTGAGCTGCGTCCCTCTCCAAACACGGCAGCGCCTATCACAACCCCCATGTTCGTCTGCATAATCCAGGGGTTTAGATGGGTTTAGGGTTTAGGGTTTAGGGTTTAGGGTTTAGGGTTTAGGGTTTAGGGTTTAATTTGTATTCCCTGATGGTCCCTTTCTGAATATACTAGAATGACCGCCAAAGCCCTGTTCTAATGATTAAGGCCCCTATATTACCCCAGCAGCCTTCCACACCATCCTAGCCTACTATGTAGGGTTTTAGGGTTTAGGGTTTGCAAAACATGAAAGTATTCTTCCTTATAAGGGCAATCTAGGGATTGTTCTCTATTTCTTTGGGGAGGGGGGGGGGGGTTCTTAAGCAAACAGTAGCCCATCACATGCAAGGTGCCCCTTCACGGATCAGGCTGGCCGGTGCAACAGCCATCTCGTTTGGAAGGAGCGGCGTTTCGGGTTTTCTACTTCTGATCAGCCATCCTTCCGGGTTTGGAGGGTTTGTGGTCCAGATTTACCAGGGCTTCTAGGGTACTAAAGCCTGAAGCCTAAAGCCTAACGCCTAAAGCCTAAAGCCTAAAGCTTAAAGCCTAAAGCCTGAAGCCTGAAGCCTAAAGCCTGAAGCCTAAAGCCTAAAGCCTAACACCTAACGCCTAAAGCCTAAGGGTCCACTGTTAGCCGCAGACGTGTCATGCCATGTGCAGCAGGATCCTGCTCCCAACCATGATCATGTCACGGCGGGACCCTAAACCCTAAACCCTAAACCCTAAACCCTAAACCCTAAACCCTAAACCCTAAACCCTAAACCCTAAACCCTAAACCCTAAACCCTAAACCCTAAACCCTAAACCCTAAACCCTAAACCCTAAACCCGAAACCCTAAACCCTAAACCCTAAACCCTAAACCCTAAACCCTTTACCCTTTACCCTTTACCCTTTACCCTGTACCCTTTACCCTTAACCCTAAGCCCTAAGCCCTAAACCCTATACCCTATACCTTAAGCCCTATACCTTAAACCCTATACCCTATACCTTAAACCCCAACCCTAAACCCTAAACCCCAAGCCCTAAACCCTAAACCCTAAACCCTAAACCCCCCTAAACTCTAACCCTGAACCCTAAATCCTAAACCCTATGGCAGGACCTTGTGGGCGTGGTCAACTCCGACGTCCTTGCGCGCATCAAGAACATCGCCCTTGACACGCTCGCATGGCCGCAGTTTTGAGGTGTCACGGGCGGGCCCCAGACCCTGTACAAGGCAGATGCTGGGAATACTCCCCTTTTCAGGGGTAGGTTTGAGCATCTTGTTATGTGTTTTTAGGGTTTAGGGTTTTTGTTTTTATTGCCCTGATCCCCCATGCAATCTTTATGAAGCCAGAAGAATGTTATTCTCACAGGGACCCCAAAGCTACCCCAGAGTTTTCCTGGATCTCCTGGGTCCTAGTCCTAGTCCTAGTCCTAGTCCTTGCAGTACTCCTCCTCATCATCCTCCTCCTCCTTCTGTTCCGCTCCTACTTCTGTTCTGCTCCGGGTTCTCCGATTGCACTCGCATGTGCACTATTCGACTACCATGATGACGACGATGACTACCACAGCCATGCCACACTTGCACCTGCTACAAGTACAGTGTGCAGGTGAGTAACGTAGTCTGCCCCTCGTCGTCAACCACCCTCAACCCGAAACCCTAAACCCTAAACCCTAAACCCTAAACCCTAAACCCTAAACCCTAAACCCTAAACCCCAAGAGTCGTCAGAAGCCAAGGTACCTCCGGGAGCGGCCACATGAGGCTATGTACTGCCCGGCGCCTGCTTGCAACCACATCCTGAGGCCCGCTCCCCCCGACTTTTGCACATTTACCGCAGGTACCCCTGACCCTATAAGCTCTGAACCCTGCACGTAAAAACCCCAAATGCATCACTTTGCGCTGCATGTTGTGCTTGGTGGACGCCGTGCAGACATCAGAGGGTTCAAGGTGGAACACCCTAAACCTTCAACGCGAGGAACTCCTAATCCCTAAACCCCCAAACCCTACGCCCCCTAAATGCTACGTAAGCCCCTAAACCTCTAAACCCCTAGTCCTTAAACCCCCAACCCCCCCCCCTCCCTCTAAACCCTAAACCCTAAACCCTACACCCTAAACCCTAAACCCTAAACCCTAAACCCTAAACCCTAAACCCTAGGCCCTGAGCCCTAAACCCTGAGCCCTAAACCCTAAGCCCTAAACCCTAAACCCTTAAGGTGGAAGCCAGCCGAAACCTTTCTTTTTTGTGACTGGTGCAGGCCTCCCAGCGCCCAGACCGGGGATGAGAGCAAGGCTGGAGGGCAGCAAAGGGGAGCGCATATCTATATATATATATATATATGTGCATATATATATATATATATATATATACATACACTGTGTATGTATGTATGTATGTAAGTATGTATGTATGTATGTATGTATGTATGTATGTGTATACATATATATATATATATATGTATACGCATACGTATAAAGCCGCATGTGGGTGTACACATGTTTATGTATATGTGTATGTATGTGCATATGGATATGTACATGTAATCTGGCAACATAGGGAAACAGTCGTGACAGCAATCGGCGATCGTCGACCCGGGATGAGTGAACTGGCCCGTAAACCCTAAACCCTAAACCCTAAAGCATTTATGTTGCATAGATGTTCTCGAAGGAAGGTGGCCGTGTGGTCTTCTGCGAACTCTGTGCGGCCACGTGCCCTGGATGAAGTCGCAAGGTACAAGCAAGGAGCCTAAAACCTAAACCCTGGACCCTAAACCCTAAACCCTAAACCCTAAACTTCAGCTGCAATTTTCACCCAGAGGCTCGCGGACGCATTCTTGGCCCAGGTACTGTGTGGCCTGCAGCGAGGTCGAGAAGTCGCCCGTGCCGCAGCATGTAGGCCACTGGACTCGGTTTTTAGGGTTTAGGGTTTAGGGTTTAGGGGTTTAGGGTTTAGGGTTTTGGGGTTTAGGGGTTTAGGTGTTTAGGGGTTTAGGGGTTTAGGGGTTTAGGGGTTTAGGGGTTTAGGGGTTTAGGGGTTGAGGGGTTTAGGGGTTTAGGGGTTTATATAGGGGTTTAGAGGTTTAGGGGTTTAGGGGTTCAGGGGTTTAGGTGTTGAGGGGTTTAGGGGTTTAGGGGTTTAGGGGTTTAGAGGTTTAGGGGTTTAGGGGTTTAGAGGTTTAGGGGTTTAGGGGTTGAGGGTTTAGGGTTGTTGGGTTGCTTTCAATGTTTAGGGCTTAGGGGTTCATTCCAACTTTGAGGGAGGTCCCTAAACCCTATACCCTAAACCCTAAACCCTAAACCCTAAACCCTAAACCCTTCTCCCACGTTCCCTGCCTGACAGGTTACACGTGTGAGGAGCGCCGGCGGCTCGGTAACCCGGACATCAAGAAGCACAGAGAGGTGTGGGTTCAGGGTTTAGGGTTTAGGGTTTAGGGTTTAGGGTTTAGGGTTTGGGGTTTGGGGTTTAGCGTTTAGCGTTTAGGGTTTAGGGTTTAGGCTCCTTGCTTGTACCTTGTGACTGCATCCACAGAGAGGTGCGGGGAGTCGCCTTAATCAATCAAGGCATTAAAGGAGGGACCCTTTTAAGGGACCTTAGGGGTTTTTTTGGGGTGATTTAGGGGCTACTTAGGTATAAAGGGACTATGTGAGGTATATATAGGGTTTTCTCGGGGAATAAGATGAAGGGCCCCTCTAGAAGTCCCTTCTTATACCCCTTAAGTGTAGTTCTGCTCGTCTTGGTTTCGCATTTGTGGGTTCAGGGTTTAGGGACTGACAGACACGAGGAGTTGGGTACTGTCTGATGGTGAACCCTGCAGTTCATCTCGGACATCCTCACTTTGAAATGCCCACGCTGCCGTCACGCCCTCTACGACTACGACGGCTGCGCTGCTGTGAAGCGCGGGGGCTTGCCAAAACTGACAGGGGCAAACGGTTGTAGATTGGAAATCTGGGCTGCTGCTAGCATGGTTTAGGGCAGTTTAGGGTTTAGGGTTTAGGATTTAGGGTTTAGGGTTTAGGGTAACTCTGGCAAATGCAGGTGCACGTGCGGCTGCGGCTTCTGCGCGAAGTGCTTCAAGGACCGGTTGTTTCCACTGCCTCAAGGCATGTTGGTCAGCGACTAGACCTTTAACGCGCGCTTGGTCTTGCTGCTGTGCTCTTCACCCAAAAGGGGCTCTGAAAATTCGGGCACCTGTATTGAGGTTCCTGCAAAAAGGGTTATCGAATCTTGCGCATCATGGTCCCGCGCTCCGAAGGGGTAAGCCAACCTCCCATCCTGAAAGAAAGCAAGCCAGCAAACCCTAAACCCCAAACCCTAAACCCGAAACCCTAGACCCTGATCCCTAAACCGTAAACCCGAACCCCTAAACCCAAAACCCCACGATTCTGAGCCACAAGGACTGTGGACAAGATGCCCACTCGCACACGCAGAGGCAGGCAAGTCTCAAGGGCCTTAGCCCTAAGCCCTAAGCCGTAAGGCCCACGCCCTAAGCCCTAAGCCCTAAGCCCTGAGCCCTAAGCCCTAAGCCCGAAACCCTAAGCCCTGAGCCCTAAGCCCTAAGCCCTAAACCCTAAACCCTAAACCCTAAACCCTGAACCCTGACTTGGCCCAGCCCTACCAAGCGCCACAAAAAGGAAGTGGAGGTCGGGGTTTCGGCAGAGTGCGTAGGGAAGGGCGCCAAAACCCCAAACCCCCAACCCCCAACCCCAAACCCTAAACCCTAAACCCTAAACCCCAAACCTTCCGTTCGTAGGCTCTTGGTGTGGGTCCCCCACTCCCTCCCCAAATGAGTCCGAAAGTGCTGAGGTGCCAGGGGCCCGGCATTCCTGGCATCCCCAAGGCGCATCTGAGTCTTCCCTCCCTCTAGGGTCTAGGGTTGAGGGTTTAGGGTTTAGGGCTTGGGGTTGAGGGTTTGGGGTTGAGGGTTCAGGGTTCCCTAAGCCATAAATCCGAACCCCGAAGCCCTCAACGGCGATCCGACAGCCGTCTGCATTTTGCACAGGGGCTTGGCAGTTTTGGAGCTCTTTTTTGTTCCCTCACTTTTCCCTGAACATGAGGGAGTGCGGGGGAGACGGAAGAACACAAAACCTACTCTGAGTTTGGCGGGTAAACTTCGCGCGGACCGGCAAGCCGTGTCAATCAGTCAGCATACGGCGTGGGTAAACTGTGCCGATCAGCGGAGTGAGCGGATACCCCGGTTGTTGCGAAGTATCCAGCATGCTACTCCAGAAGAAGTCAGTACCCTGAAACATCATCCTTACGATTGAAACCGCCAGAAAAGTATTCCCTGATTCTGTTTTCTGCGTTCGCTTGTGCAGGTTGCCACGGGATACCACCTCGCCACGCAGGCGCAGAGCACTGGGCCGAACTCAAAGGGGCTTGTATCTGAACGCAGTCGCTGGGTTTTTTTCGCAAACCCTAAACTCCAAACCCGAAACCCTAAACCCGAAGCCCGAAACCCGAAACCCTAAACACAAAACCCTAAAATCTTCTGAAAAAGGTTGAGCAGGGGGTTTGGGAATCCATCGCCTGCAAACCTTCTGGCTGTGCTCAAACCGGACCAGATACACGGACGTCACAAAACTGCACAGTTCCACAAAGCTGGGGTAAGTTTGGGGGCCCTGTAAGCTTAAATTCTTATGGCTTTAGAAAGATGATCAAGGGGCTTAAGGGCAATACACATTAGAAAAATGATGCTGAAACGCACCCCTGAAAGTGTGTCAGCATCCGCCAGTGGACATGTGCGTTTCTTTGACATGGGTGGTATTAAAAAAATTATGGTCCCTTTTTGGATCCCTATTACAATACGGCACTCAATGTTTTAGCGTTATTACAGAAGAGTTCCGGATCTGATGGTTCCATCGGTAGGGAATTGGACTTATTGGGGGTTTGAGGGAGGGAGATGGAACAGCACACTCTCCGAGTTTCAGTCCTAAACCCTAAACCCTAAACCCTAAACCCTAAACCCTAAACCCTAAACCCTAAACCCTAAACCCTACACCCCAAGACCCTAAACCCTAAACCCTAAACCCTAAACCCTAAACCCTAAACCCTAAACCCTAAACCCAAAACCCCAAGACCCTAAACCAAAACCCAAAACCCTAAACCCAAAACCCTAAACCCTAAACCCTAAACCCTAAACCCCGACAGTTTCTGAGCGTTGGCAGGAGTTTGACCGACTCAACCTCCAAGTGGCCGAGTACCGAATCCGAGAATACCTGGACGGCAAGGCAGGGCGCAAGTTGCTGGAGCCCAGAGTAGGCCCTTCATGCCATTTCTTCGGGTTTAGGGTTTAGGGTTTATGGTTTAGGGTTTAGGGTTTAGGGTTCAGGGTTTAGGGTTTAGGGTTTAGGGTTCAGGGTTTAGGGTTTAGGGTTTAGGGCTACTAGGACCCGGAGAAGGCCCTAGGGTTCAGGTTCCCTTACAGGCCCCCCTTAAGCAAACAGAGTACTCGTTGTATTCCTAGGCTGCTCTTGGGTTTGACCCCCAAAACACCCCTGCAACCTTAAACCCTGACTTCTAAACCTTAAACCTTGAAACCCCAAACCTTAAGACCTTAGACCCTGAACCCTGAACCCTGGACCCTACACGGTTTCTTTCAAGTTTAGGGTTTCGAATTTAGGGTTTACGGTTTCATTCGGGTTTAGGGCTTACGGTCAATGAGTAAACATGAGGAACTTAGTAGAGAGTATGTAACCTTTAACCTTTTTGGGGTAATATGATCCCCTTATAATCCCAAAGGTTAACCTTTAGTTCCCCTGGGTACTGGACAACTAAGGGTAGCATGAGCGGCCTGAGGGCTTTTCGAAAAGCAATGAACGAGGTTAGCGCAGGGAGGATGTGGGTCCGGAATCAGGAGTGATGGAAACCATAAACCCTAAACCCTAAACCCTAAACCCTAAACCCTAATCCCTAAACCCTAAGCCCTAAGCCCTAAGCCCTAAACCTTAAACCCTAAACCCTAAACCCTAAACCCCAAACCCTAAACCCTAAACCCCCAAGCTTCAGGTGCCCTCAGCGCTGCGGCGGGAGGTGCTCAAGGCTTGCAAGGAGGACTTCCAGGGCCGGCCAGGCCATGAGACTTGGGGTTTGGGGTTTGGGGTTGAGGGTTTGGGGTTTAGGGTTTAGGGTTTGGGGTTTGGGGTTCAGGGTTTCGGGTTTCGGGTTTAGGGTTTAGGGTTTGGGGTTTGGGGTTTAGGGTTTGGGGATTTGGGTTCAGGGTTTAGGGTTTAAGTTTTTAGGGTTTGAGGTTTAGGGTTTAGGGTTTCGGGTTTAGGGTTTAGGGTTGGCTCGGGTTTCAGGGCTCCAGGGCATGAAGCACAAGAACACTGGCAGCTGGTGCTCAGACTAGCTGTTGGTTAGTGGGAATGAGGGAATGAGGTACCCTATATAATCCCTTAAAGGGTATATATGGGTGGATATAGGGTACCTCATACCCTCATTCCCTACTAACCAACAGTAAGCAGATTGAGGCAGAGGCATCCGCGCAGCCGTTGCAAGGTTGCCCATTCATGAGTAGGTATAAGTTACAATTCGTCATGCGCCACGAAATGATTGCTTCACGCACCTCCTTTTGTTGGAATGCCAGGCGGCAGCATTCGGATCGACTGAGAGCAGAGCACTGAATTCAGGATTGCAGGTAGTAAGTTGCGCAGCGCCCCTCACACGGAAGCCATGAAACTCATCCTCCGAAAAGCACGCTCCCTTTTCCGGAGTGAGGGAGCCGGGCAGTCGTGTACAGAGCGAGAGCTTTTTCAACTTAGTCAAGTCTACTTATTGCACATACTTTCATCTGGGAATCTCCGCGGCCTCTGATCAGGACTCTTTGCAGGACAGAGTGGCAAGAATGTCCGCATGCTCTGCAGTGTCAAGCACAGGGCAGAGTGCCTTCGGGCTTGGGGAGCCTTAAGGACCAAATGAACCCTAAAAGGGTTTATGGCCCATATACCTTAATCTGTATTCTAATAGCATAGGGTATGGCCCCATTTACAGGGTTCATGAGGTCCCCAAAACCTGCTTCATCCTACGCATGGCAGCAGCTCTGCGACTGACATTCCGCGAAGTTGGCTCAACTCCCAAAATGGGTGATCGAATCAAGTTCTGGCTGCACATTCGCCGGGCTTCATCAAAGAGGGTTTAGGGTTTAGGGTTAGGGTTTGGGCTGCACGTTTCAGCACTGCTGGAGCTGCCGAAGCTTGGCTGCGACGCCGAGAAGCACCTGTCTCTTGCGGCGCCTCTTCAATTGGCTGAGGTTTGGTAGAAGCTTTGGGGGGCAGCAATCAAGGACATCTTGGCCGAGCCTGTAACAGTCATGTGTCAGGACATGGGACCAAGGCAATCGTGGACGTTCTGCAGTGTTTGCGTGCAACGGAGCCTTCAGCTTTGCAACGTTCTGCGTGCCACGCGCTGCCGGGGCTGCCAGCTTGTCAGATGCAAGTAAGTGGCTCAGCCCTTGGAGTTTGGGTTTAGGGTCTAGGGTTTAGGGTTTCGGGTTTAGGGTTTAGGGTTTAGGGTTCGTACAAGATTCACCGGAATGAGTTGCAATTAGCGGTGGTGGCCTTGGGGGGACTTTGCCCGTAGAGTCCAAGCTGCGATGGTGCATTGTGTTGGTAGGAGATGGCGAGTATTGCAAATCAAATCATCCATGGTGCGCGGCATGGAGGAGCTCGAAATCTGGACAGATTGCAGAGCTTCCTGCAACGGGCGGCTTCTTTCAGTCAAGCTATGCAAAGAACACGTCGCAGCTTTACCCTTCGCTGTATTGGGTTGTAACATTCCGAACTGCAAAAAAAACATTCGCTAGGTCTTGGCGTGTCGCAGCCTGGCGAACGACTGGTCGTTTAGCGATCCGTGCATCGGCCATGGTTTACTGTTGGTTGGTACCTCATTCCCTCATTCCCTACTAACCAGCAGCAAGTGGTTGAGTTTCAAAGGAGCCGGATATCTTGAAGCCCTAACCATGGACGTGAAAGGCAGGGTGGGATCGTGCCCTTCGCGGAATCATGGCTCCAGTTTCAACCCACCTGGCGCTAGCACCTCGCTCTGAGGGGTGCCTCTTGAATGAGCTGCAAGCGGCTGATCCCAACAGTGGCCGGACAGGCTTTGCCAAACACATGAGTTTGCCAACCAGGCAGACGACAGAACCCGCGGAGACCCAACATGTTTACAATCCACGCACCCTGAGCTGGAACGAGATGAACGACGCGAACCAGGGAAGTCATGCCTGCCAAGCGGAAACAGCCGACTCCCTGTGCACGGAAGCCCAACATGGGTGCCACGATCTCTAGCAGCGGCTTGGCGCAATCCTGGCCGCGTATTTGATGCGCAACGCTCTCGGCCTCTTTTGCGCAGAGCACCTGCTAGCAGTGGCAGCCCACCTTGGGGCGATGCAGAGTTTTGGCAGTGCTTCAAGTAAAGCAGTGACTGCGTACAATTCATTGCTCGCTCTCCTGCATCTCATCATATCAGCCAGTCTTGAACCCTAAACCCTAAACCCTAAACCCTAAACCCTAAACCCTAAACCCTAAACCCTAAACCCTACGCCCTAAACCCTAAACCCTAAACCCTAAACCCTATAGCCTAAACCCTAACCCTAAACCCTAAACCCTAAACCCTAAACCCTAAACCCTAAACCCTAAACCCTAAACCCTAAACCCTAAACCCTAAACCCTAAACCCTAAACCCTAAACCGGCGTCTTTGGTGTTGGCACTTTTTTCGGCTTCAGGGAAGCACCTCAACACGGCTGCAGAGGCAGCCCCTTGCTTCCTGACTTGGTCCTTAGTATACAGGGATCTCTGCTTGGGGATCTATTTTGGGGGGGTCGCATATTTTCGTAAACCCCCCATTTGTGGATGGGACAACTTGCCTGACAGAGCTTCTGGATCAGCGAAGACCGCAAGACCGCATGATTTGAGGCTAGGCTAGGGCGCTTGGCGATGCGGGGTGTTCATGCGTGTGCGCTGGACACAGAAGCTTCATTCGTTACGAACAGTGATTGTAAAGCTCCCCACCTACCTACACTTCTGTGGGCGGGTGTGAGGATGCCTGCGCAACAGCAATGCGGTCACACGCCCTGAGCCCTCACCCCTGAGACCTCAGCCCCAAAGAACGACTCCCCGACTGGGTTCGGATAGGGTTCCCAGAGCGCCCAAGACCCCTTAGAGATAAGGATCATGCCTTAAATCGTAGTCAGGATCCCTATAGGGTTTCGAGTTTCGGGTATGCAAATCAAAAGCCCCAGACCGGAAAACCAGAAGCTGGCTAGGACCTGAAGGCTTTTGGCCAAGCATGGCTTGTGATCTAGTAGGGGGTTGGCCCTGCACCCTACACCCCGAATACCCTAAACCCTAAACCCTAAAACCCCAATCGGCCTTGTCTTCACTCAAAGGGGTTTAGGGTTCAGGCTGGCACCCGACACCCTAAAGCCCTAAACCCTAAAACCCCAATCGGCCCCTCATCTTCACTCAACGCGGGGTAAGGGTTTAGGGTTTAGGGTTTAGGGTTTAGGGTTTAGGGCGTAGGGTTTAGGGTTTAGGGTTTAGGGTACAGGGTACCCCAAGACCCTATAACCCTAATTGGCCTTCAGCCTCAAGAATTGCCCTCAAGAAGGGGCTTAATCCTAAACCCTAAGCCCTAAGCCCTAAACCCTAAACCATAAACCCTAAACCCTAAACCCTAAACCCTAGCCCTAAACCCTAAACCCTAAACCCTAGGGTTTAGGGTGCGAGATTTTGGGGGGTCCTGGAGGTGCTTGAGCCTGGTGATCTGCAGCTTCCTGCCCAAACAAGGGATCCCGTAGATCTCCAAACCCTAAACCCTAAACCCTAAACCCTAAACCCTAAACCCCAAACCCTAAACCCTAAACCCTAAACCCTAAACCCTAAACCCTAAACCCTAAACCCTAAACCCTAAACCCTAAACCCTAAACCCCAAACCCTAAACCCTAAACCCTAAACCCTAAACCCTAAACCCTAAACCCTAAACCCTAAACCCTAAACCCTAAACCCTAAACCCTAAACCCTAAACCCTAAACCCTAAACCCTAAACCCCAACCCCAAACCCTAAGGCACACAGGGGTCGTTCTCTAAGTTCGGGTCCGGTTTTTTTGTGGGTCCTACATGTAGTACGGTACCCTTAAAAAGAAGGACTCCCCCAAGATGGAGATCTGCAGGGTATGGAGACTTCTGAAGGTCGTTGCGATGGCTCTTCGGGGACTCTTCCTGCTTCAAGTGCCGGTGGCTTCTGTCGGGAGCCGCGGCGCGTGGTCACCCAATCCGCGCGCTGACCCAGCATCTATATCCCCCCTTGGGGAATTATTTTATATTTGTGTGTAATATAAACCTAAGAGGATATTAAACATATTATTCTTATTAAGGTTCTAAGGGGAGCATAGGCAGCAGTACATCGCTGCGACAACGCCACGCGCTTCACCTTTCTGACACCCAGGCTAGCCGGGGCGACGAAGTACATGATGATGATGATGATGATGATGATGATGATGATGATGATGATGATGATGATAGTTTCTGCCTTTTGTCGTGATTTTGGGCCAGGCAAATACATGTGCAACACACTTTGCATTCCTTTGCAGTGCCGCCTTTCAGGCTTGTTCGAGTGGAGTTTTCGCAAGAGGGCGCTTTCGAGGACAGGGCCACCACGGCGATCGAGAATCGTCGCCTGCCGCCTCCCCAGGTCCTCCGTGTAACCACGGGACCTGTTTGGTGTGAGGTAGGAGTTCTGAAAATGGGGGTCCTTTACAAGCATCACCTGGGGCCTATTGCGGCTTAGATTTGAAACCTTGAGCCCCAAACCCTGACCCCTAAGCTCCTAAGGTCCTACGCCCTACTTTTTGCTGAGAGCTTCCCAGGTCACGGCTATCTGGGAAGATGACGGGTCTGAGAGCACCATGACGGTCCATTATCGCCCTGGGGCTGCTGGGGACACTGCCATTGAAGTTCTTGGGGGCAAGAACTAGCAAATCATTCTTGTCGCCTAGGTTCCATGGTTTAGGGTTTGGGGGTTCTGGGTTTAGGGTTAGGTCCTTTTGGATGTCGGAGAGTCCCCTCGTGCCCCAAGACAAATGCCTTGGCCCCTTCTGACCCTGAACCCTAAACCCTAAACCCTAAACCCTAAACCCTCAACCCTAAACCCTAAACCCTAAACCCTAAACCCTAAACCCTAAACCCTAAACCCTAAACCCTAAACCCTAAACCCTAAACCCTAAACCCTAAACCCTAAACCTTTAAGCCCTAAATCCTAAACCCTTGGCCTATCCGAAAGGTCGAGACGGTGCTGGGCGACGGTGAGATCGTGCGGTGGAGACAGGGCGACGAGGACACGGGCAACCTGAAAGGCACCCGCTTCGACTTGGCACCTTGCTAGGCCCTTGGGATATCTTATATTTTCCCCATTGTTGGGTTTAAGAGTGTTATTTTTGGGAATGTCTTTCATTCCCGTATAGGGTTTAAGAGGGTTCTTCTTTAGGAAAATATCTTTCAGAGGGCTTTTAAGGGGCCCTCCTAGGCACAGTGCTGCGCCAACCCTGGCACGTCCACGCCCAGCGAGCTGGATCCTCGCTTTCCGCTGGCCAACGGCATCCTGAGCCGTAATGGCTGGAGCCTCCTGGATGACCCTTGTTTCCTTTTTTAGGGTTTAGGGTTTAGGGTTAGGGTTTAGGGTTTAGGGCTACTAGGTTACTCTGGGGTCTAGGCCTCCTGGATGACTCGCACAGCCATGCGATCAACCCAGCTGCGGTGGGTTCCTGGGACTGGATCGACAGTGCCTGGGATGCTCTTTTTCGGAACTTGAGAGCTAAGTTTATCATCATCTTGAAGCCTAATCTTCTTCTTAGTTACCGTATATGCACACACTCTATCCATATGATTCATATTATGCCCTATAGAGCCCCCTAAACCCCAAAACACTTATGCAGGTTCCTCCACTCCACGGCAACCCAGGTGAGGCGCGGGAGTCCGAGTTGGACCTCTACGTCTTCACGTGCGGTGCGCAGTTCAGGCAGTGCCTTCAGGACTTCACGGCCGTGTCCTTGGGTTGCGAAGTTGTGGTAATGTTGCACTGTCTTTAGTATGGGGCCCCCCCCCCCCCCAAACAAATTTGGACCCTCTATAAACGCGTGGCCCGGCGACCCCCCCAAACAAATTGGGGGGGGGGGGAACCGCCCTCAGGGCCTCAAGCCTTTAGGACCTCAAGGCCTGAAGCTTTCCAGCCTTTAAGATTCCTGGAGCCCAAGGCCCTCGGGGCCTCAAGCCTTACTGCGTAAGCCCTTAACCCAAAACACAAACCCTCAAAAAAAAATCATCCGAAAAAAAACTTGGTATTATAGAGGGTAGCCAGACAAACTTACTAAAAACAGTCTGACCGGCCCGTGGGCTACCTATCACAAAATTTGTTTGGGGCCTCGTTTCGTAATGAATTTCCATTAGGCTTTACATGGGATTGGCCGGGCTTAGATTTCTGGATTCTCCGCGCTCTGGCTCTTTAAGGTTCCTGGAGCCCAAGCCCTCAGGGCTTCAAGCCTTACTGCGAAAGCTCTTAACCCAAAACACAAACCCTTAAAAAAAAAAAAAAAAACGTCCGGAAAAAACTTGTGATAATAGCGGGTACCCTGAACAAACTCGGTTCGCTGAATAAATTTTCGAAACTTGTGATTATAGACCCTCCTTATACTAAAAGCAGTCCAACATTACAGGATTTTTTAGGGAGCAGAGTTTAGGGTTTAGTAAGGGTTTAGGTTATAATGAGAAAGCCGTGTTATTTGCAATAGGCTTAAGTTCCCAAGCGGCAGCCTAGGTCCGGACCCATCAACCTCCCACCGCTTTCTGCCTTCGGGCACTGGTGGTCCCGGCATTGGGGCGACCCCTTCGATGGCATCTATTTCGGGCCGATGACACAGCAGGCCATCGCAAGCCGAAATCGAGCCTTTGATCCCTGGGCCCTGCGCTCTAAGGCTTTTGAAAGCCCTAAATCCTGAACCCTAACCCCACTCCCCACTCCCCATGCCACCCCCCCCCCCCCCAAAAAAAAAAAAAAAAAACAACAACAACAACAAAAGCATAGTAGCGCCCCCTATACCCTAAACCCTAACCCCCTGAAGGCCATCATCAAGGACGTCATCCAGGGGTACCGCGACCATGAGCTGCCACTCCACCAGGTGGTTTTCGACATGGAGCCTGGGCCCCCCGTTTAGTTGTACCCTGTTTCGCTATGTACTTAGGGTTTAGGGGTTGAGGGTTTAGTTTTCGGGTTTAGGGTTATGTCCGAAGCACTTAGCCCACAAAGGCTTGGCTGCAAACCCTGCACTGCACCGCCCTCTTACTTGAACCCCAAACCCCTAAGCTCTACTATAGGCTCTAAGCCCCTAAACCCCTAAACCCTAAACCCTAAACCCTAAACCCTAAACCCTAAACCCTAAACCTCAGCTGCTCGGTCTCCCCTTTCACCCAGGAGTGGCACCAGCAAGTGAGCAACGCCGACTGCAACCTGGAGTTCTTTCCAGCAGCCTGTGTGGTTTAGGGTTTGGGATTTAGGGTTTACTGTAGGGGTGTAGGGTTTAGGTGTTAGGGGTTTAGGGTTTAGGGTTTAGGGTTTAGGGTTTAGGGTTTAGGGTTTAGGGTTTAGGGTTTAGGGTGTAGGGTTTAGGGTTTAGGGTTTAGGGTGTAGGGTTCAGGGCTTAGGGCTGAAGGCTTTCAGGCTTGAGGGTTTGAGGGTTCAAGGTTAAGGGTCGATCTAGCCTGACCAAGAAGGGCTCCTGATTTGGATATTGTCGAATTCAGGCCGACAAAGCTCTTGGCCCATAAACCCAAAGCCCGCAGCCCAGGATCAATTCTCAAGAACCCACAAACCCAAACAGCCAAACGTCCCAAAACCAAAGCCCCAAACCCCAAACTCCCCAAAACCCAACACGGGCCGAAACACCCGGAACCCCAAGCCCCCAAAAGCCTGAACACGAAACCCGAAACCGTAAACACCAATTCCTAAAAACCCAAATCGTAAAAACCCTAACCCTCCCAATTCCGAAAAACCCAAACGACCCCAATACCTGACAAACCTAAACCTAAACCCTAAACCTAAACCACACCCTACACCCTACACCCTACACCCTACACCCTAAACCTCAAACCCTAAACCCTAAACCCTCAAGCCTAAACCCTAAACCCAAAACCCAAAACCCAAAACCCAAAACCCAAAACCCAAAACCCAAAACCCTAAACCCTAAACCCTAAACCCGACCCAAAACCCGAAACCCAAAAGCTTAAACCCTATGAGCCCTACAAGGCAAGAGCTTCGTTGGCATGCGGGGATGGGCTTCCTGGACCTGGAACCGCACGCTCTTCCCGGATCCTAACAGCCCCCTGGGCTTCGCCTTAAAAGGCTGAGGTAGGGTTTAGGGTTTAGCGTTGGGGGTTTAGGGTTTAGGGTTTGGGGTTTGGGGTTTAGGGTTAAGTGTAAACTCGAGTAACTTGGGCTGCCACACTGCGTTTCTGGTAACAGGGCGCCGATATTTCCGGAAACCCCCAACTCCATTCTGGTGACTGAGCTTAAGTTCCTCCACAGCTTGCCTTGACATCTTTCACGCTCTTGATGTTGCCGTAAGGGTCGAGGTTTATGTACACAGTTTACATTTCGGGGTTTGGGGTTTCCACCGCAAGAAAGCAATATTGTTTTCCTATCCATATTCCGGACCCTAAACCCTAAACCCTAAAGCCTAAACCCCAAACCCCAAACCCTAAACCCTAAACCCTAAACCCTAAACCCCAAACCCCAAACCCTAAACCCTAAACCCTAAACCCCAAACCTAAACCCCAAACCCCAAACCCCAAACCCTAAACCCTAAACCCCAAACCCTAAACCCCAAACCCTAAACCCTAAACCCTAAACCCCAAACCTAAACCCCAAACCCTAAACCCCAAACCCTAAACCCTAAACCCTAAACCCTAAACCCTAAACCCTAAACCCTAAACCCTAAACCCGAGACCCCAAACCGTGAACCTTGAAGCCCCCACCCTCAAGCCGAGCAGGGCAACCTCGTTGCAGCTCCTCCCCCTGGTTCTTAGTAGGGAATGAGGGAATTGGGGCCAAACAGTACTCCCTGAAAGGGTAGATATATATGTATATATATATATATAATATCTAATCCCTTTAAAGGGTATAGATACATCTAGGGCCCTAGATAATCCCTTTACAGGGTATATATAGGGGCCCTACCCAATGCCTTGTACATTTGGCGCCCTACATCATCCCTTAAGGCAGATATATAGGGCCCTACATAATCCCTTAAAGGGTATATCTAGGGCCCTACTTCCTTCATTCCCTACTAAGAATCAGCCAGTCCTAAGATCAATCCAGGCTTCGCCTCCTGGCTGCACGCCGGGAACACGTCGGACTCTTATGGTCATCCTCTGAAGTTGCCTGGATCTGAATCTAGGTCGGCCCCTTGGGATTATGGCATATGCTCCCGTAATTTGGGTTTAAGAGGATTCTAGGAATCTTTTCAGAGGGTTGTATGGGCCATCCAAAGAAACTATGTTTCTTTCTTTGGTTTTTGTGCTTTGGGTTGTGGGCCTCTATTCTGCAACTGTTAGGAATCTTTTTTCAGAGATGGTTTCAAAGGCCATCCAAAGGAATTTGGCTTCTTTCTTAAGTTTTCGCGCTTCGGGCTTGGGTTTCTTCCTTTCTGGTCGGGCTATGGTTCCCGCGCCTCCTGTCAAAGCCCTCAAACCTCCCCTAAATCAAGCCCGAAGCCCTGAAGCCTAAACCCCGAAACCCTAAACCCTATAACCCTAAACCCGAATCCCAAAACCCTAAACCCGAACCCTAAACCCTAAACCCTAAACCCTAAACCCTAGACCCTAAACCCTAAACCCTAAACCCTAAACCCTAAACCCTAAACCCTAAACCATCTCAAACCCAGGCTGGCACTGAACCTGCACCCGGATGCGCCGTTTACGCACTGCGAAGCGATGTACGAAGCCTTTGCTGCAGCTCTTGGTCTGGACCCGGGCAGCAGACAGGATATCAAGCTGGATTACTTCAACCAGACAGCTGCCTGGTGTGGCTACAGAAAGTCTTTTTGGATTTTAGTCGTTATCGGAATTTATAAGCTTTTTAGGGGTTATCGGGTTTAAAGGGTTTAAAAGGTTTGGGCTTGAAAGGTTCAAAGGGTTTATAGGGTCTAAAGGCTTTAAAGGGCTTGGGCATCTTCAGGGCCGTAGCTGCGCGAATCCTTGAGGTGATGATGGCCTTGGCGAACGTCGTGATGCCCACGCTGCACGCCGACTTCCTGTGGATGGACTCGCCAACAGTTACCACATGGAAGAACGGGTTCTATGATAAGGTGCTTGGGATGTCTCCCATTAGACTAACAGTCCCTAATAGGGCCGGAGTATAGTACTCCCCTATTAGAATCCCTATTAGGGAGTGCTAGTACAAGGGGGAACATCCCAACAAGGTGCTGCTAAAGCAGGGCAGACGCCCACTGGTTCTCTCGCGATATGGCGGCTGGGGAAACCAGCGATATCCGATAGGCTTCTCGGGCGACACGCGAAGAGTCTGGGACACACTGCACTACCTGGTGTACTTCACTCCGACGGCGGCAAACGTTGGCTTCGGGTACTGGAGCCATGATATAGGTTGGGACTCCCCTAAATGGTAGTCGCCTTTGTAGGCATCCTTTTGTTCGTAGTGGCCATGTCGTATATCACAAGGCATCTTACAAGTAGTCAAAGGTTAGAGTCCATCACAGGTGGGTTCGCCACCGGTACCTCCTCTGACCACTTGGGCGAGAGTCCCGAACTCAACCTGCGCTTTACCCAGTTCGGTGTCTTTTCCCCCGTGTTCCGGTCTCACTGCCGCTACTGCGACCAGCGCATCTGGATTCCGGAGCTGAGCTCGGTCTACGCGCAGCTGAAGAAGGCGCACCTGCGCCGGAACGCGCTGGTGCCATACATCTACACGGCAGCCCATGAAGCCGAAGCCACGGGCGTGTCGATTGCGCACCCCTGCTACTTTGCAGACCCTGCCGGCAAGCATCCCCAGACGTACGATGGTAGCTTCGCCTTCCAGTATTTCTTTGGTGCTGATCTGGTCGTGGCCCCAATTACGCGACCTGTGGATCCGATTTCCGGCGCTGTTTTCAAAGATGTGTGGCTGCCACCTGTATCCTCTGGCAGATGGGTTCGCTGGAACTCATCCGGCACTGTCAGCGCGGATGCAGTAGTAGCGTCTGGAGAGGTGTTCACTTTGGAGGACGTGCCCGTGTGGGTCCGCGCCGGTGCTGTAATCCCGACCCGCAACATGCAGTCCGTGAGCCGCCCGGCAGCCGACCCCTTGATCTGGCAGCTGTGGCACGGAGGGGTCATGCGTGGCGGAGGCAAGGTCGTTGAGGACGACGGGGAGACCATGGCATACTCAAGAGGCCAGAAGGCCGAAGTCGTGGCGTCCTATGCCTGCGCCTCAGCTGCGTGCACATCCGTGAACGTCACGATCGGCGCGCCCGAGGGCTCCTTCGAAGGCCAGCCCAAGATGCGGTCGCAGCAGGTGGCGATCGCAGCGTGGACCGGGCAGGCACCGCGGCATGTGGCGGTCAACGGGAAAGTTCTGGCGCCTTCGCCCGCGCAGGAGTCACCGGGCTTCTGGATCCTGCAGCCGACGCCCGACGGCGTGAATCCGGTGATGCTGGTGGTCGATGTGGGTCCACAGCGGTATTCGGACGCAGTTCAGGTCGAGATCGTTAGCGAGCCCTTCACGCTGTTGACCGTGTGAAAAAAGAGGAGTGGGTCAAACCCCAGCTTACTAGGTAGGCACTTGGTAGGTTTTATTATATTTTCCTTTACTGAGAAGCTTTTTTCGCGGAATCCCCTTCTACTAGCAGTCCTCATTGGGGGGTACTATAATCCCTATTAAGGACTGTTAGTTTAAGGGGGAATTTCGAACTGTATAGGGAGAATGATACCCCAAGAAGGTCAAAGGATACCTGCTCTACTGCTAAGTTTAGCATGTCAGTCGGGTCACTCCGTAGGGCTTAGGGTTCAGGGTTTAGGGTTTAGGCTTTAGGCTTTAGGGCTTTTGGGGTTTAGGGTTTAGGGTTCAGGCTTCTCTTAGGAGCGCGAGCCTTCGGCGCCCGTAAGATCCCTGAAGCCTACATCATCGGAGGCCGAGAGGCCCTAAAGGGTCGCTCATCCCAAGTCTGAAAGCTTCACTCTTAGTTCCCCTAGGACCCCTAGGATACTGGACAACGAAGTACATAGAGCGTCGTAACATCAGCACCTTTCCCCTGCATGTCCTCCGAAACGGCCACTCGCTGTAGACCGTCTGTCCAGGCAAGGCACGTTAGAAAGCGACTCCTTCCTTCTCGTGGCGCATTGGGGATGTTCAGGCAGCCAGAGTTACGCTTGCCTTCGTTGTTGTTGCTTTGATGTTCGCCTAGTCAGCACGATGTTTGCTCCCGAGTTTCTCTTTGGCCTTTTCGTCACTTCGTCAGCATGCTGCTTGCTTCCAAGTTTCTCTTTGGCCTGTGGCAGCGCCTGGCTCAAGAGCATGATGCTGAACATCCGCCAGCACCCGAAAGCATCGAATCGTCAAGCATTCGCACGGCACAGAGGCTTAGGACATGCAGGGGCGTTCCCTGCAGCATTCAGGCACAGGGGTTTAGGGTTTAGGGTTTGTGTCCAAGCAAGACTTAGATGCTTGGTCCTCTTGAAGATCTTGGCGCCCTTCATTTGCAACTCCAGCTTGCGTGTGTCGCGACTCCATCTTTCTGAGGCCACTCGAAACACTTCAGCCAGCTGCCTCGGCCACAAACCCCAAAATCCCTCAGCTAACTTGCCTCTAATCCCCAAGGCCAGCTGCAAGCTTGCAGTCTTTAGGGTTTAGGGTTTAGGGTTTAGGGTTTAGGGTTTAGGGTTTAGGGATCACGGCGCCTGCTGTCTGGCGGCTTTCCGGATGCTGCGCCCGTAGGCCGTGCTCTTGGTTTTTGCGGTGTTGTCGGGTTTCATCAATGTTGAGGGTTCAGGGTCTAGGGTTTAGGGGTTAGGGTTTAGGGTTTAGGGCTTAGGGCTTAGGGTTTAGGGTTTAGGGTTTAGGGTTTAGGGTTTAGGGTTTAAGGTATGGAGACCCTGAGCCCTGAACGCTATGGGGTTCAAATGTTTGGGATCCGCTGGGTATTCTGAGTTTCGGGGTTCGTCTCAGTTGGGTGTGCGTAGGGCTGCTGTTCAGGGGTTGGGGCTTGGTGTTTAGGGTTCAGGGGTTGGGGATTAGTTGGTATTAGTTTAGGGTTTAGGGTTTAGGGTATAGGGTTTAGGGTTTAGGGTTTAGGGTTTAGGGGCTCACGACGGCGCGCCGGCCAGTTTCGAAGGTCGGAGTTGGGGGAGTCGATGACTATGGCTTGGTGTTGCCACTCTTGCCGTCACAGTCTTGTGGTTTAGTGGGGTTTAGGGTTTAGGGTTTAGGGTTTAGGGTTTAGGGTTTAGGGTTTAGGGTTTAGGAACATGGCTTGGTTTTGCCACGCTTGGCCTGGACAACTTTTTGTGATTTCGGAAGTCAGTTTCTAGGGTTTAGGATTTAGGATTTAGGGTTTAGGATTTAGGAAACATGGCTTGGTTTGCCACACTTGGCTTTGACAACTTTTGTGGTGTAGGAAGTCAGGGTTTAGGGTTTAGGGTTAGGGTTTATAGGGTTTAAGGAGTCTCAGGTTAAGGGGTTTAAGGCATTTTGGGCTTAAGGGAATTCAGGTTTGTGCGGGCTTAAGGGCTTGGCAGCCTCAATCGTGAATCCTGCTGGAGCCAGTCCGAACTGCCGAGACCGGAAAGGCTTGCCTGCAGCCAAAACCCCCAAAGCCCCGACAACCCAGAAACCCTATATTAGGGTTTAGGGTTTAGGGTTTAGGGGTTTAGGGTTTAGGGGTTTAGGGGTTTAGGGGTTTAGGGGTTTAGGGGTTTAGGGGTTTAGGGGTTTAGGGGTTTAGGGGTTTAGGGGTTTAGGGTTTAGGGTTTAGGGTTTAGGGTGTAGGGGTACTCCAAACCTTATGTTTGATCCCACCCCTGTTCCAAGCGCAGGCGCTGCACGACTTCGTCGAACATGCCGAGGCATGCATGTGGGGGATCTGGTTCCGCAGTAGTAGAACCGTGGCTATGAACAAATTGTGGGACGGCTCCTAAACCGTTTACACCCTAAACCTATAGGCTCCACCCAAAAGGCGTTGATCTAAAACAGGTTGCCTGTTTGGGTCTCTCTTTATGTACATATTCCTCTCCTGTTTGGAAAAAGTTCCCGCAAGACAAGCCACCATGTGGGTTTAGGGTCTTGCTAGAAGCACCCATGCTCGAACGATGTGTCGCCCAAAGTTCTGGGCCCTAAACCTTTACTTAGCCCTAGACTATAAACCCTCAACCCTAAACCCTAAACCCTAAACCCTCAACCCTCAACCCTCAACCCTCAACCCTCAACCCTCAACCCTCAACCCTCAACCCTAAACCCTATACTAGACATTTCCACCTTACAAGCCCAAAGCCTCAAGGGCGCAACACCTTACGCCAGGCGCTCGCGCAGTCGGCGGAAGCGCTCGAGGCCGCCTCCTTTGGGGTTTCGGGTTTAGGGTTAGGGTTTAGGGTTTAGGGTTTAGGGTTTAGGGTTTAGGGTTTAGGGTTTAGGGTTTAGGGTTTAGGGTTTAGGGTTTAGGGTTTAGGGTTTAGGGTTTAGGGTTTAGGGTTCAGGGTTCAGGGTTTAGGGTTTAGGGCTAAGGATTTAGGGTTTTAGGATTTCGGAGGTTTTAGGGTTATACGGTTCAAGGAAGTTATAGGGTTTCGGGTTAGGGTGTTAGGGTTTTAGGGTTTAGGGTTTAGGGCGAAGAATTTAGGGTTTTAGGATTTAGGGGGTATTAGGGTTATACGGTTATAGGAAATAACAGGGTTTCGGGTTAGGGTTTTAGGGT
Source organism: Symbiodinium natans (assembly GCA_905221605.1). Classification (NCBI taxonomy): domain Eukaryota; class Dinophyceae; order Suessiales; family Symbiodiniaceae; genus Symbiodinium; species Symbiodinium natans. The sequence goes on from CAJNDS010002224.1 coordinate 1,422,763, forward strand.
TTAGGGTTTAGGGTTTAGGGTTTAGGGTTTAGGGCTAAGGATTTAGGGTTTTAGAATTTAGGGGGTTTTAGGGTTCTACTCTTATGGGGTTTAGGTTTTACGGTTCTAGGGTTTCGGGTTAGGCTTGTAGGGTTTTAGGGTTTCAGGGTTTTAGGGCTTTGGGGTTTTCGGGTTGTAGGGTTTTAGGGTTTTAGGGTTTTAGGGCTTTAGAGCTTTAGGGTTTTAGGGTTTTAGGGTTTTCGGGTTTTAGGGTTTTAGGGTTCAGGGTTTAGAGTTAGGGTTTTAGGGTTTTGGGGTGATAGGGTTTAGGGTTAGTCTAGCTAAAGTTTTGGGGTTTAGGGTTTAGGGTTTTAGGGTTTAGAGTTTAGGGAGCAGGGTCAGGGCTTAGGGGGGCTTAGTTCTCCAGCCTCCTATGGGGGGAATTACAGACTCAGGGTTTAGGGTGACGGGCTTAAGGAGCTTCAGGGTTCGGGGCTTCTAAAAACCTCCTTGGGAACCAAGGAATGTCGTGCCATGTCTTGTATGTTGAACACGCACGGGGTCGCTTGTGGGCGGTTGAGGGCCCGCAACCCTAAACCCTAAACCCTAAACCCTAAACCCTAAACCCTAAACCCTAAACCCTAAACCCTAAACCCTAAACCCTAAACCCTAAACCCTAAACCCTAAACCCTAACCTTAAACCCTAAACCCTAAACCCTAAACCCTAAACCCTAAACCCTAAACCCTAAACCCTAAACCCTAAACCCTAAACCCTAAACCTTAAACCCTAAACCCTAAACCCTAAACCCTGACCCCTAAACCTTAAAACCCTAAACCCCAAACCCCAAACCCCAAACCCTAAACCCTAAACCCTAAACCCTAAACCCTAAACCGTCAACACTAAAGGGATCCTGTCCACTTCTAGGCTTCATAGGGCTTTGTGGTGCCTAGGCTTTGAGGTTTGCCGGGCTTGTCAGCCCTATCGGGTTGATTCTTGTAGCCTTAAACCCTATGAGCTAGGGTTTAGGGTTTAGGGTTTAGGGTTTAGGGTTTAGGGTTTAGGGTTCAGGGTGTAGGGTTAGGGTTTAGGGTTTATGGTTTAGGGTTTACTGTAGGGTTTTGGGGATTAAGAAAGTTGAGAAAGCGCTGGCCAGGTCGCGGCGTGGGCACGATCGCCGCCGCGACCACGACGCGATCGATTGCGAAGGACTGGAAGTTTGGCCCGTGGTCTCCAGGGTCTCCAGGGTCTATAGGAGTTTAGAGCTTAGGAGGGTCCCATAGGTACTGTGGGAGTTTAGAGGTTAGGAGGGTCTATGGGCACTATAGGAGTTTAGAGGATAGGAAGGAGTTTAGTAGTTAGGGGCTTAAATGGGGTTTGGGGGGGGTTTCTGGTTTCAGGGGTTTGCGCGCCCTAAAACCCTAAACGTCCCGAAGCCCTGGGAAGAGTCGGGGGATTGACGTCGCAGGCAACCAGGTTCCTTTTCAACTGAAACTGGCTGGATGAGGGAATCCAAGAACTCGAAGAGTAGAGGCCAATGCGTATGCAGTCCTACGGTTCAGTTACTCCGTCTCAAGGTTCAGGGCTTGGGCTTTGGGCCTTCAGGTTCCAAACAAAGACTACACTGAGACTTGACTTAAAATCATCCAAGGCTTAGGGTTTCGGGCTTATTGACCGCCTATGGTTGAAGATTGCCCCTGAACCCTGAACATTCCTGGGTACCATCTGCGAGCCATCGTCTTCAAGCTCTGTGTCAAAGGTGCTTCAATCTGCTAATTGCTTAAGAACCCCAAAAAACTGCAAAACATTCTTCCTTATGAAGGGTAATATAGGGATTATTGTTTTTCATTCTTTTGGGGTTCTTAAGTAAATAGTAGCAAGCAGAGAGCCGCTACAAACCCTGCAAAGCCCTCAGCAACATTCAGCCCAAAACCCTAAACCCTAAACCCTAAACCCTAGGCACTTCCTGGGCCCTAAGTCCCTCAGGCCCATATAAGTCCTTCAGTCCCTCAGTCCCTCAGTCCCTAAACCCTAAACCCTAAACCCTAAACCCTAAACCCTAAACCCTAAACCCTAAACCCTGAACCCTGAACCCTAGACCCTAAACCCTAAACCCTAAACCCCCGCAATAAAACAAAAACCTTCAAGTTTCCAAACCGAGCCTGCAGGTAGTGAGGAGAACGACGCGGAAAGCAAGTGCCGACCCAAGCTGTTTTTCTTGGCTTCGGGGTTCAGGGTTCAGGGTTCAGGGTTCAGGGTTTAGGGTTTAGGGTTTAGGGTTTAGGGTTTAGGGTTTAGGGTTTAGGGTTTAGGGTTTAGGGTTTAGGGTTTAGGGCACAGGGTTGAAGACCTCCCAAAAGGGGAGCCTAATTTAGAGAGCTACCCATATTTGGGGTGTAGGGTTGATGGGTTGGTTACAGGTTGATGACTCCAAGGTGGGGCTCTTTTCTGGTTGGGTGTATTGGCAGATGGTAGGAACAAAGCCCGCCCCACGGTTTAGGGTTTAGGGTTTAGGGTTTAGGGTTTAGGGTTTAGGGCTTAGGGGTGGGGTTAGTGGGTAGCTGTAATAACTTGGTGGCCTTCTATCCAGGGTACCCAAGCAGGAAGGGGATTTTCTGGAAGTATGAAGAACAGAAAGAAATGGACCATCCTTTAAAGCAGCGATCGTATATGGCCAGATCTCTGAACGAAGGTCGCCCATCCCCCTACATTTTCCGGGACACCCTAGTGGACCATACTTACAAGCTCTAAATCCTACAACCTTATGGCCCTAAGGCCCTCCTAAACCCTAAACCCTAAACCCGAAGCCCTAAAACCTAAACCCTAAACCCGAAGCCCTAAACCCTAAACCTCTAACCACAAGATCAGGGTACATGGGCAATAATTTGGGGCACTCGGGAGGAGTCTTCCAGTCTCCCCTTCTGCGTCTACAATACAACCTTATGTTAGTTAAATCTTGAAGACTCGAAGGCCCTCGTTGCTTGGCTGTAGGACGTAGGGATTTAGGGATTTAGGGTTTCGAGGGCCCCTCAAAACCCTCACGAACCACAGGGCCCCCCAAGGCCCCAAATCCCAAGCCGTATCAAAACTCCTCAGCCCTACGATCCAAACCTTCAACCCTGAACCCCTAAACCGTAAACCCTAAACCCTAAACCCTAAACCTTTATCCCTAAACCCCTACACCCTAAATCCTAACCTCTGAGCGCCCGGAAGTTCGTCATCTGCTGCAGCTGACCGAGGTACCGGATTGAGCTCCTTCCAGGCACATAGAGCCGAAAGCATGACGCCACATCCTAATCCCCAAGCTGCGGTAGGGCTGAGGGTTGGGGTTTAGGCCGATGGGTACAACCTCTAAGCCCGAAGATTCGCCCCAACACCGCCCTAACACCCCAAAAACCCTGAAACCCCCAAACCCTGAACTCCCAACTGCTTCAGCCCTAAACCCTAAACCCTAAACACTAAACCATAAACCCTGAACCCCCCAATTCCTTCGGGTCGAACTCTGTGGAATTCCTGTGGAGGCCGACGCACGGACCCTTGGCCCTGCTTTGACCTGATGGTGGACGAGGGCGGCGAGCGGGCCGTGTCGCCCAGGGGGCGGAGCCTTCGAGGGTTTAGGGTTTAGGGTTTAGATTGTTTTTTTTTGGATGGTGGTTGACACCCTAAAGGCACGAAAACCTGAACCCTAAACCCTGAGCCCTAAACTCTAGACTCTAGACTCGAAACTCTCCTTGCAATAGCCGGGGGGCCAGGGGTCGTGGAAGACCGCCCCGAACCTTCAATGGATCTGTCAAAGCCGGCCGCTGTTGTCAGGTCTGTTGAAGGTGGCGGCCCAATGGGGTCCTGCCGAGCTCGAAATTGCGAACGGCGATGAAGCGGCTAGCGGAGGACTCGAAGCCCAAGCTCAACCACCGCGGCCGACACATCGAGGACTTCGTAGACGGTGTCGACCAGAGGGTCCGGGTCATGATGTCCCAGCTCCGGTCCCTGAAAAAGGAAGCCGCCTATGTGACTGCCATGCGAAAAGCAACCTTGGAGGAGCAGGAGACCCTATGGCATACCCCACGGAGTACCTGCTCAGGAAGAATTTCGACGCCTGCATGCACAGTTGGAGGCCCTTTGCTGACGCCAAATGCTCTCTGGAATCGAAAGACATGTGGACACCCTAAACCCTAAACCCTAAACCCTAAACCCTAAACCCTAAACTCTAAACCCTAAACCCTAAACCCTAAACCCTAAACCCTAAACCCTAAACCCTACACCCTACACCCTACACCCTAAACCCTAAACCCTAAACCCTAAACCCTAAATTTGAGAGCCTCCGGCTCAAGCAGCCGACCGCGCTGGAGCATAGTTGAAAGGTTTAAACGCGCTCGTCAGCTCAAAGGATGCCAAAAGTTGATTTGCTTGAGCCTCTGTGAAACGTTGGGGGGCGGGGGTAGGGGGTAGCACCAGGACCCAAGCCAGCTTGAAGGCCAGCGCAGCCCCATCAATCGTGGGGGGGGTGGGCGGGGGGGTAGGGGGGGGAGGGTAGGCGGGGGTGCTGGGTGGGGTTTTTCCCAAAGGGCCCCTATGTCCTGTGCGAAACCGCCTATGGTCCGTGAGTTTATGCGGTGTGGGTGGCCTGGCCCTCCATGCGCCAAGGTCGGCGGACCCTAAACCCTAAACCCTAAACCCCAAACCCCAAACCCTAAACCCTAAACCCTAAACCCTAAACCCTAAACCTTAAACCTAAACCCTAAAGCCTAAACCCTAAACCCTCAACCACAAGCTTCTTTCGCTCTTGAAACTGGAGCCCGCCTCCAAAGCCTTTGGTCCTAGGGTTTTTGGTTTAGGAGCTCCACTCCTCAGAGGCTCCTTGAGGGAAGGTTCTTTTCATTCGATTGGGGTCATCATGATGCAACCCATGATGCAACCCTTAAACCCTAAACCCTAAACCCTAAACCCTAAACCCTAAACCCTGAACCCTAAACCCCCAATGGTAGATTCCTTTAATGAGGGGGCGTTTGGGGGTCCCTGGGGAGCCATAGGCCGTTAAACGCCAAGCTCCAAGCCGCCCGTCTTAAGCGTTTAGCAGGGTGTAGGGTGTAGGGTGTAGTAGGGTTTAGGGTTTAGGGTTTAGGGTTTAGGGTTTAGGGTTTAGGGTTTAGGATGCCGTAAGCCCTCAAGACCCTAGAGCCTTCACCCCCGAATCCCCATGCCCCAACCTCCACCTGCCGATCCCAAGGCCATTCCGCACGTCTGCGCCCGCCCCGGTGAGGCACGGCCCGGGAAGGATGAAGGGTTTCAGGGTTTAGGGCCCAATTTGGGTTTATAAGGGTTTAGGGCTGAGGTATGCTTCGGGTTTAGGGTTTAGGGTTTAGGCTTGCTTAGGGCTCAACTGAGGTTTCAGGGTTTCAGGGTTTAGGGAGCTTATAGGCTCTGATGAAGGATGATGGTCGGCGGTTTAGAAAGGTTTAAGGTTGAGTTGTGGGCTGAATGGTCCTCAGGCATCCACCCAACCCTTCACTCCTAGTCACTGAAGCCTCAAAGGGTCGAACTCGAGCTCTCAACCCCCAAATTCGCGACGGCCTATCAGAACCCTCAGCATGAAACCAAACCCCCCAAAAAAAACCGGTGAACCCTTAAACCCTAAACCCTAAACCCTAAACCCGAAACCCTAAACCCTAAACCCTAAACCCTAAACCCTTTGAGACCCTAGCACCCTCAGAGGGCAACCTCAGCCAAGCGGTGAGACTCCAACATCCACCAAGCATTTGAGAGAGAATAGTTCTCCCCTGTCTAGACTTCAGAAAGGAATAGAATTTACGGCAAGGATCCAGCCCAAACCTCGCGTGCTACCTCGGAAGACCAAAGCCCCATCACCTCATAAGTCTGAGAAAGCTGAAGAGGTCCGATGCACCCTGAGTTTAGGGTTTAGGGTTTAGGGTTTAGGGTTTAGGGCAGACACTACAGAAGCTCAAAGCAAGTCTCTCCTCCCGAAGCCCCTGCGGCAGGCATATGTCATTCGAGTTACAAACTCCTCGCGGCGCCACATCGCATGTGCGTGGAGCCGAGATTCTCTATCCGCTGTGAACCATCTGGGCGGGCCCTGAACAAAACAGACCGGAACCCTGAAGGGTTTAGGGTTTAGGGTTTAGGGTTGAGGGATGCTACTTCCAGCCTTTGGGCTCTGGACTGACTCCCACGGTTTGTAAAGGGCTTCTTACTTGGAGGTTCAGGGTACTTACCACCCCAATTATAACTGTACCTATAAGCCCCCTAAGTCCCCGAAGTAGGTTATAAGTACAGATATAATAGGGGTTATAAGTGCCCATGAACCTCCAAGTAGGGGGAAGGCAGCAATCAGCACGTTTTCTTAAAGCGACTGCCCCGGACACTTTTAACCAACCCCCCCTAAACCCTAAACCCTTCATACCAGCGGGGTTGCGGTATGAAGGGTTTAGGGTTAGGGTTAGGGTTTAGGGTTTAGGGTTTAGGGCTTAGGGTTTAGGGTTTGGGGTTTAGGTTTAGGGGTTAGGGGTTAGGGGTTAGGGTTTAGGGTTTAGGGTGGTTGGGGGGTTTAGGGCTTCCTTCGTGTCGAGACGCACCGTGAAGCCTACAGGATATTAAGGGCAGTATCCACAGCCCTCTATCGCTCCCAAGTCTTCCCAGGCCGTTACCGTGGACGGCGAGAACGCGCTGCTGAAGGATGGTAGTCTCATCGTCAGGGGCTTGGGCCCCTAAACCCTAAACCCTAAGCCCTAAACCCTAAACCCTAAACCCTAAACCCTAAACCCTAAACCCTAAGCCCTAAACCCTAAACCCTAAACCCTAAACCCTAAACCATTAAGCGGGCCGAGAGTCCGAGAGGGTGGTAGCCTCGACCCCAAGTCCCTAAACCCCAAACCCTAAACCCCAAACCCTAAACCCTGAACTCCAAACCCTACACAAACCCCTCTCCGGTGTTGAAGGGATTCGGCTCCCACCTTTTGATGCCGCGAAAAGTCAACGGGAAAGTCCGCGAAGTCTCCAGCGCCGAGTTCAGAGCTGATTAAGTTCAGGGCTACTAGGACCCGGAGTAGGCTTATTTCCCTTTTGTAGTTTTGGGGTTCCCTTATACTCCCCTGAAAACCAAAAAGGATACCCTTTGTATTCCTAGGTTACTCCTGGGTCTAGGTTTCCTGGAGGTCTTCAATCCTGCAATCCTGGAGCCCGACACCCAAAAGGGTTTAGGGACTAAGGTTCGGGGTTTAGGGTTTAGGGTTTAGGGTTCGGGGTTTAGGGTTCAGGGTTTGGGTTTGGGTTTGGTCGAAGGTTCCTGAAGTCCCGAGACTCCTCGACCCCCAGTCTAGGGTTTAGGGCTTACTTGGAGGTTCAGGGTAGTTACAACCCAATGATAACTGTACTTCTAAGCCCCCGAAGTCCCCTAAGTAGGATATGAGTAGATTTATAATTGTGGTTATAAGTACCCATAACCTCCAAGTAGGGCTCAGGGTTTAGGGCTTGCAGGGAACCCTCGACAGTAGGGTTTCAGCCCTAACCCAGGTAG
>CAJNDS010002225.1:5000-105000 GCA_905221605.1 Symbiodinium natans
GGGATAGGGGCTTAGTCATGTTCAGGATTTCGGTTTAGGGTTTATTTAGGGTTTAGGGGTTTACCGGTTTAGAATTTAGGGCTGAGGGGTTAGGCTTTAGGGTTTAGGGTTTAGGGTTTGGGGTTTGGGGTTTGGGTTTTGGGGTTTGGGGTTTGGGGTTTGGGGTTTGGGGTTTGGGGTTTGGGGTTTAGGGTTTAGGGTTTAGGGTTTAGGGTCCTCGCGATTTGCAGGTGAAGTGTTGCCTTGAAGAGGACTCGCACGCTAGTGCTTGATCCGTGTTAATCTACCCTAAACCCTAAACCTAAACCCTAAACCCTAAACCCTAAAAGGGATCCAAAGTCTGGGCCCCAACCATGCATAGTGTATATCAAGGTTCTATAACAAGGGACCCAAATCAAGGGCTCATACTTAAAACCTTAGAATACTTACATCGTCTCTTAGTATGGGCCCCTGCAAGGGTACTCTTATGTACTCAGCACCCCTGAAAGAAGGTAAGGGACCATAGTAAGGGCCCACGAAACTACCCTAAACCCTAAACCCTAAACCCCAAACACTAAACCCTGAGGCCCCTTCGTCAGGGGGCCGATAGGACGGTATCTTCCTTCTTCTTGAGGGCAACCACGAACAGGTCCCCCAAAACATCGAAGGCTGTGTCGTAAGAGTACCCCCCCCCCCCCCACCCAAAGACACCATGGGTTTAGGGTTTCGGGTTTAGGGGTTCGGGGTTTAGGGTTTATGGAGTTGTGAAAAAACAGACCAAATTATACGCGACAGCAGCGACGACAGTGCTTGAATGAACGGTTTCTTCAATTTTAACGCAAACCCTGAGCGTTAAAGCCATCCCCCCAAAAAAAAAACAACAATAAAGAATACATAACAATAAATAAATAGATAAAGTCCCCTCTGCAAGGGAGGTTCATTTTCGAAATATGACTTTCAAACTCGGGGGGGGGGGGGGGGGGCAAGGGATGACATTGAAGTAGGGTATATGTTTCTTGTGCCCCCAAAAGGACACCAGGTATATACACTCACCAAAATTAAAAAAGGAACCTTATATACACTCACCAAGAACAGAAATATATATATATATATACACTCGTACTAAGCCGCTTTGGGTTGGCGGACTCCTCCGCCTTGCCAATCTAGTGCTCTGACGAAATCTCTGCCTAGACCCGGGAGGAGCCTAGGAATAAAAAAGGGTACCCTTTTCGGTTTTTAAGGGGATTATCAAGGAACCCCAACCCTAACAAAAAAAAGAAAAAAGGGCCTACTCCCGGCCCTAGTTGCGTCATCCAAAATGCTGCGAATCTCATCCAACTTCGTCGCAGGCATCACTTCCTCAAAGGCCTTGATGGGGTCAGCGGCGGCTTTTGCCATGAACTTTGCGATGTTCTGCTCTGCCTTTTGAACCCAGAGACTCCAAGAACCCTTCATTGAGGAATACCCCTTGAAATTACAACAGGGACCTGAAGATGATTTAAGGTAGATTACCTTAGGGGTTTTGGAGTCTCTGGGAAGAACAGGCCCTAAACCCTAAACCCTAAACCCTAAACCCTTAACCCTAAACCCTAAGCCGTAAGCCCTAAACCCACAACTTGACGGCTGATGGACTGGGTCAGCTTGGGAACCTTCAGCAGCTTCGCGTCCTCGGTAGTGCCACCGCCCCAAATCGGAGCGAAAAAGGAGTCAGACCCTGAAACCCTGAAACCCTGAAACCCTGAAACCCTGAAACCCTGAAACCCTGAAACCCTGAAACCCTGAAGCCCTGAAGCCCTGAAGCCCTGAAACCCTGAAACCCTGAAACCCTGAAACCCTGAAACCCTGAAACCCTGAAACCCTGAAACCCTCGACCTCCCAGCCACTGCCGACTGTCAACCCATGAGCCGAGAAGCCTATGGCAAAACAAAAAACGCTAGGTTGGCCCTCTAAACCCTCTGAAACGTGTTTATTCCTAAAGATCTTCCTCTTAAACCCAAACAAACATCCCAAGGGCCTAAACCCTAAGTCCGAAACCCTAAACCCTAAACCATAAGCCGCTACCATCTGGCCTCTCGCGCGGCCTACAAGTCCTAAACCCGCGAAGCCAGGTCTAACGAAACCTCCAAACCCCAAAGTACGACTAAACCCTATAACCCTATAACGCTATAACTCTAGGGGGGGGGGGGGGGCAACCCGTTTAGTAGTAGGGGAAGGGATTACATACACGCCCGTTTTTGGGCACCCAAAACAACTTCAACTCCAGCCTTTTGTCACACTTGCCACAGCCATTTAGACTTCGTCCTTCTTGAGAGCCTTGAAGTACTCTTTCCAACAGCCTTTCAAAAACAAGACCCCGCCCTAAACCCAACAGCCCTAAGCGTGGCGGCAAGAGAACCCTCCAAACCCTAAACCCTAAACAATAAACCCTGCAGTAAACCCTACTCCCTAAACCCTAAACCCTAAGCCCTAAACCCTAAACCCTAAACCCTAAACATTAAACCCGAAGCCCTACACCGCATAGAACCCAAGGCCAAACCCTGAATCCAACACCAAAACTTGAGTGCCTTCGCTATTTCGGCTGGTTCTTAGCAGGAAATGAAGGAATGATGGCCCTATATATACCCTTTAAGAGATTATCTAGGGCCCTCATTCCCTCACTCCCCCTAAACCCTAAACCCTAAACCCTGAACCCTAAGCCCTCATTCCCTACTAAGAACCAGGGGGTATTTCAGGTATCCGGCGACGCCTCAGCGAGTTCCTGTCGCAACTGCTGCCGGATCTCAAGCTCCGCCACCTTTGGTTAGGGTTCAGGGTTTAGAGTTTAGGGTTTAGGGTTTAGGGTTTAGGGTTTAGGGTTTAGGGTTTAGGGTTTAGGGTTTAGGGTTTAGGGTTTAGGGTTTAGGGTGTAGGGTTTAGGGTGTAGGGTTTAGGGTTTCGGGTTGACGGTTTCGGGTTTGTGGTTTAGGGTCTAGGGTTAAGGGTCTGGGTTTCAGGGTTTCAGGGTTCGGGGTTCAGGGTTTAAGGTTTAGGGTTTAGGGTTTAGGGTTTAGGGTATAGGGTATAGGGTCCCTCGCACCCAGGGGAACCTCCCCACCCAAAACAAGGCCCAATAAAAACCAAACGAAGCTTAGGCCTGAGGGATTTGCGACTTGGCATTACAGGGTCGGTTGTAAACCCTAAACTTGGGATGTCCCGCTTTATACGATCAGTCCTTCATAAGGATTCTAGTACCCCCCATATATTATGATCCCCATTAAGGACTGTTAGTAGCAGGGTGAACATCACAACCCTAAACCCTCAACTACCCTAAACCCTAAACCCTAAACCCTAAACCCTAAACCCTCAACCCAAACGTCGGGTTTTACAACGCCCTGTCTCATCCCAGAAGCAACTGTGCCCTGTCCACGGTAGGAAGGCTCAGGGCTTGGGGCTTCGGGCTGAGGGCTTAGTGCTTAGTGCTTCGGGGTTAAGATTTAGGGGGTTTAGTATAAACCCTAAACCCTAAACCCTTAATCCTTTCGGGAGCCAGAAATAGACAGGGTTTCGTGTTTGAACGCATCTCTGCCCAAGAAGCGGGGACCCCTAGGAATTTGGGGCTTGGGAGGTTCTTCAGGGCCTTCAGGGGGTTTATGTAGGCTTCAGCTCAGGGCTTGTGGGGCTTCAGGTTGCTAGGATTCTGGGACAACCCCTGGTCTAGGATCTTGGGTTTAGGGTTTAGGATTTAGGGTTTAGGGTTTAGGGGTTAGGGTTTAGGGTTTAGGGTTTAGGGGTTAGGGTTTAGGGTTTAGGGTTTAGGGTTTAGGGTCTAGGGTTTAGGGTTTAGGGTTTGGGGTTTAGGGTTTAGGGTTTAGGTTTAGGGTTTAGGGTTGAGGGTTCGGGGTCTTAAAGGTTTAGGGATGAGGGTTTAGCCTTATACTAGACCCTATGACACAAAGTGACAGAGGCTCATCACAGCACCGCAGATAATCACCAAGGCCGGCACAGGCAGATGTGGCTTGGAGTCAAGCTCCTGGGAGGACTACCCCTCTATAACCCCCCCCCCCCCCACCACTCCCCCTGTCAATAGCCTCTGAGATGCTTTAGGTATATTGGTAGGTTTCTTTATAAGCTTTATACAGGGATCAGGGGGGGCGGGGGCCCCCTGTTTAGGGTCAAGACTCTTGTGAAGGACGATAGGTTAAGCTGCCATACTAGGGTTAGATAGCAATCCTAAACCCTGACCCTAAACCCTAAACCCTAAACCCTAAGCCCTAAACCCTAAACCCTAAACCCTAAACCCTAAACCCTAAACCCTAAACCCTAAACCCTAAACCCTAAACCCCCCCCCCGCGGGCGCCCCCTTTGAGGTGGCCTCCAGCTGCCGCGTGTACGCCAAGACCACCAAGCGGTGCAACTCGGGGGTCGCCCTGGCATGGGGGAGTTTAGGGTTTGGGGATTTAGGGTTTAGGGTTTAGGGTTTAGGGTTTAGGGTTTGGGGTTTGGGGTTTAGGGTTTTGGGAGTTTTGGGGGAAGGAGGGAGGGGGGAGGCCAGACACCTTGAGCATTTTATAAGATCAATGGTTGAGGGCTTGAGGGGTTAAGGGTTTAGAGGTTTAGGGGTTGGAGAGGCCTGTCGGTTTTAGGCTCCTGTCCTACATCTTGAGGCAAAAGTGGGAAAAAGGGGCCTTTGGCTGATTTCAGGGTTTCTCCACAGCTGGGCATTTCTTTTTGGGGTCCTTCAGAAATGAAGGAGCTACTATTTTGGGGGATAATGGCGGGGATTCACCTTTTTGCCGGGCGCGGGATTTAAGACGTCCCTTGGTTTTAATTGGACAAAGAGAGGTTTTTGGGCGGTTTTTCCTGAAATTGGGTGTTGGTGCTTGTTGCAAGACACAGTTCGGGAAGTTGTAATATTAGTAATATCTAAGCCCCGCACCCAGCCTGCGACGTATGCTTGAGAACCTTCAATGCTAAGTATTGGCCAAGTACTCATTTGAGAGGGTTGGCTGGCTGGAGGTTGATCGGATTGACGGCAGGGTATTTGTTGGCAGGAAGTGCAGGAGTAAGTCTTGCTGGTGACGGGCGCGCGAGGTTCAAGGCCCCCACTTAAGGGAATCTGTATTGGTCCGACCATGAAGATCTCAACCCATCACACGTCATCATCGTATATGTGGCATCTTATATGTTCGGCCTTTTATCTACATGCCGAGTAAGGGGTGATTGGCAGGGCTTTTACTGCAACAGTCATAAGGAAACAACAAGCGATGTTATTTCGGAGTGGAAACTGTCTGGAGCCTCTAGGGACGGACCCCCGAGTAGGCCTAGAAAAACAGTAAACTCCAGAGTTGCAGACAGCTCACAGAGAAAAGAGGAGGGCGTCTTCAATCCGCGCCCCCGCCGCCCTGTTTAGGAAATACCCAATCAAGCCTTAGGATCGGCTATCGTCCTCAACTGATCTTGGACGGCGCTGCTGTCGCCGGCGCCAGAGTGAGCATTGCCCCAAGTCACCACCGATCCATCAGCCCGGATCGCTGCAAAAGCCGAAATTGAAGCTTGAACCTGCTGCACATTCTTGAGCTGCTCTTGTACAGCACTGCTGTCGCCACCATTGAAAGGAAAGCCCCAGGTCACCACAGATCCATCAGCCCGGATCGCGGAAAACGCGCTTGAACAAGCTTGCACCTGCTGCACGTTCTTGAGCTGCTCTTGTACATCACTGCTGTCGCCGCCAGCGTCAGCAAGGCCCCAGGTCACCACAGATCCATCAGCCCGAATCGCAGCAAATGCCTGATCAGAAGCTTGCACCTCCTGCACGTTTTTGAGCTGATCTTGGACGGCACTGCTGTCGCCGCCATACTCAGCAGAGCCCCAGGTCACCACAGATCCATCAGCCCGGATCGCGGCAAACGCAGTAGGAGTAGCTTGCACCTGCTGCACGTTCTTCAGCTGATCTTGTACGGCACTGCTGTCGCCACCATCGCCAGCGAAGCCCCAAGTCACCACAGATCCATCAGCCCGGATCGCGGCAAACGCACTAGAAGAAGCTTGCACCTGCTGCACATTCTTCAGCTGATCTTGCACAGCACTGCTGTCCCCGCCATGGTCAGCCTTGCCCCAGGTCACCACAGATCCATCAGCCCGGATCGCAGCAAACGCCCCATCAGAAGCTTGCACCTGCTGCACATTCTTGAGCTGCTCTTGCGCAGCTCTGCTATCACCACCGCATTCAGCGTCGCCCCAGGTCACTACAAATCCATCAGCCCGGATCGCAGCAAAAGCCCATATTGAAGCTTGAACCTGCTGCACATTCTTGAGCTGCTCTCGTACAGCACTGCTGTCGCCACCATGGTCAGCAAAGCCCCAGGTCACCACAGATCCATCACCCCGGATTGCGGCGAAAGCTAAATTGGTTGCCTGCACCTGCTGCACGTTCTTCAGCTGATCTTGCACGGCACTGCTGTCGCCGCCGGCGCCAGCAAGGCCCCAGGTCACCACAGATCCATCAGCTCGGATCGCAGCAAACGATCCAGAAGAAGCTTGTAGCTGCTCCACGTTCTTCAGCTGATCTTGTACGGCACTGCTGTCACCACCGTTCCGATCATCGCCCCAGGTCACCACACATCCATCACCCAGGAGTGCAGCAAACGCAACAGGGTCGTGGAGCACATCCCAAAGTCCGATTCTTGAAGCCACTAGTCGAACCTGTCTCACATGCAGGGTCAGCACAGCATCGTTCTGTAAACGTGCTCGCTTGACAGTACCTCCGGCCAGCGCATCTCCAGAGGCAGTCAACAGCCTTCCCTTTCCAACTCCTAGAGCACCCTGGGCTCTTTGGCACAAGCTGGCAACAGACTCTTCTGGTGCCGTTGACAAAGTCACGCTCCCGCCACTCAGGAGGTGCACATGGACTGAAATCGACATGGTGCCGCCTCAGGCACGCCTCTTCATGGGAACGGGTGCAGATATGTCAAGATGTCAACTTTGCTGATGCAGATTCGCCTTCAACCAACCAAAGTGTGCTTGTGGTGCAAACCGCCGCAGTGCTACCATGTGCTACCCCCCAATTCTTGTAACCCTAAACCCTAAACCCTAAACCCTAGACCCTGACCCTAAACCCTAGAGCCACAGCAGCTTTGCTCCAAGGTGCAAAACTTAAAGAACAAAAACGGATGTCGATGAAAGTTGGGTCCAGGCTTTCCCGGCTTGATGTGTGCGCCTGTAAAGTTTAGGGTTTAGGGTTTAGCGTTGAGGGTTTAGGGTTTACGGTTTAGGGTTTAGGGTTGAGGGTTTAGGGTTTAGGGTTGAGGTTTGAGGGTTTAGGGTTTAGGGTTTCGGGTTTCGGGTTTAGGGTTTAGGGTTTAGGGTTTCGGGTTGAGGGTTTAGGGTTTAGGGTTGAGGGTTTAGGGTTGAGGGTTTAGGGTTGAGGGTTTAGGGTTTAGGGTTTAGGGTTTAGGGTTGAGGGTTTAGGGTTGAGGGTTGAGGGTTGAGGGTTTGCGGTTTACGGTTTAGGGTTTAGGGTTTAGGGTTTAGGGTTTAGGGTTTAGGGTTTAGGGTTTAGAGTTTAGGGTTTAGGGCTTGGGTCATGTCCTGTTTGCGTGACAAAACCACCATGGATTGAGGCTCCAAGCCAAAACCGGAAGCCAAACCAGGGGACAGATCTAGTTGAGAGGCCTCAATAGAATAGGGTTTCGGGTTTCGGGTTTCGGGTTTAGGGTTTGGGGTTTAGGGTTTTGGGGGTATCATAGTATACTTATATATAAAGACCTAAGGAAAGTGTTGTGCGATGCGGCGCGACGCCCCCTAGGCTTGTCTGAAGACCTGTGTAGCTCCCGGAACCAGACGCGCGTGAGAAACATCAGCACGATCAGGAAATGAGGAAACCCCAAACCCGAAACCCTAAACCCGAAACCCTAAACCCTAAATCCTGAACCCAAACGGTTGAGACGGGAGCGCTTGCGGGGGTATAGGTTCTTTCAATTCAGGGTGCGCGCCTGATCGAGACACCCGAAACCCCGAAACACTAGTGTAGACCGCTTAGGGCTTAGGGTTAAGGAGTTGGGGTTTAGGGTTTAGGGTTTCGGGTCTAGGGTTTAGGGCGAATTAGGGCCTAAGGCCCGAATTCCTGAACCTGCCAACCGGTCCTCAGCATCAGCTGATCGTAGGAGGGCCTCCCCTCCACCGGTCGCACCTGGGCTGCGGTTTAGGGTTTAGGGTTTAGGGTTTAGGGTTTAGGGTTTAGGGTTGAGGGTTGAGGGTTGAGGGTTTAGGGTTTCGGGTTTCGGGTTTCGGGTTTCGGGTTTGGGGTTTGGGGTTTGGGGTTTGGGGTTTGGGGTTTAGGGTTTAGGGTTTGGGTTGAGGGTTTCGGGTTTAGGGTTGAGGGTTGAGGGTTTAGGGCTCACTCTGCTCAGCTTACCAGCCAGACAGGGGGACCCCTGCCAACCCCGAAATCCTGAGCACCGAAACCCGCAACGGTCTCTTCGCAACATCTCGGCAGGTTCTTCATGGACTGTGGGTTTCCCTACTACTATAGGGGCCTTAATAATTGGAAAAGGCTTTTGGGGGGTACTTCTAGTATAACAACCAACAAAGGGACCAAAAGGGAATACTATTAGTAATTATTCCGACCCCTGTAGTACCCCCCTCTATACTATTCCCCCCCAGGTTCCCTCCTTAAACAACCTGAATTAGGCTTGATTATCCCTAAATAGTCTTTATTCTGCGGGGTAGCATAGAGGGGTGTGGTGGGGGAACCCAGGAAAGGTGCACATTGTGGAGAACAGAACATCTACCCCTCTAAACCATAAAACTGCAAACCCACTCGACCCTAACCCCCAACCCCAGACCATTAGAACCAAACCCAACACCCGAAACCCTAAACCCTAAAATCCCAAAACCCGAAACCCTAAACCCTAAAAACCCTAACTTATGCCCTAAACCAACTCCACGGGCCGGCCCACGACCCCGAAAGACATCTTCCCAAGAAGCCGGCGCTCTGGAAAACACCCAGACCCCATCAACAAAACCCTTGATGGGGTCTGGGGTTATAAGGCTTAGGGTTTAGGGTTTAGGGTTCTAAACTCTGAACCTTACACCCTAAACCCTAAACCCTAAACGTCTCCAGGCCCCGTGCATCGACGAGGCAGCCCTGCTGATCACGGTACAGGCCCCTGAAGCCACCGGAGACGGTGAAGGCCTTCCTGTGGCAGGGTTTAGGGTTTAGGGTTTAGGGTTTCGGGTTTGGGGTTTAGGGTTTAGAGTTTAGAGTTTCGGGTTTGGGGTTTAGGGTTTAGGGTTTAGGGTTTAGGGCTTAAGGAGTCTGATGACTTAGCTTTCGTTGGCCTGTGGAGTATGTAGCGTTGGTTGGGTCAGGTAGGCCTACAAGAACCAACTCTTCGAGACCCCAAGGCTGTTTTGCCTGGGGTTTAGTTCTTCGGGGCCCTTACGTAAGCGTTTAAGGTCTTTATAAGGCTTTGAAGGCTTTGTCCCAACTCTAAGGCACTAACTCTTCACAAACCGACTACCCGCCCCCAAAACGCTGCAAACTCTGGGGACACCTACTACTCCCACAACGCTACAAAACCTGGAGCCTACCGACCTGTGGATGTCCTGCGGATGCTGCTTTGCGGCTGTTTAGGGTTTAGGGTTTGGGGTTTAGGGTTTAGGGTTTAGGGTTTAGGGTTTAGGGTTTAGGGTTTAGGGTTTAGGGTTTAGGGTTTAGGGTTTAGGGTTTAGGGTTTAGGTTTAGTTTAGGGTTTAGGGTTTAGGGTTTAGGGTTTAGGGTTTAGGGTTGAGGGTTGAGGGTTGAGGGTTGAGGGTTGAGGTTGAGGGTTGAGGGTTGAGGGTTGAGGGTTGAGGGTTGAGGGTTGAGGGTTGAGGGTTGAGGGTTGAGGGTTGAGGGTTGAGGGTTTAAGGTTTAAGGTTTAGGGCTTAGGGCTGACCTTCAGAATAAAGTGAAGAGCTCTGCAAACCCTTAACCCTAAACCCCAAACCCTAAACCCTAAACCCTGAACCCTAAACCCTAAACCCTAAACCCTAAACCCTGTCGCGCCTCAGGCCCTCCTCATCTTCATCCGGTTCCAGCTCGAAGGCTTCCACGGCGACTCGGCGGTAGCCTCAGGGCGTGGGTAGGGGGAGGGGTTTAGGGTTTAGGGCTTGGGTTTAGGGTTTAGGGTTAGGGTTTAGGGTTTAGGGTTTAGGGCTTGGGGTTTGGGGCTTAGGGTTTGGGGCTGAGGGTTTATTTAGGGTTTAGGGTTAGGGCTTAAGAGCCTGAACCCTTGCATCTTTCACCCTAAACACCCTACATTCTAGATACTTCAATGAGCCTTCCTGAAGCCAATAGAAAACAGGATTGTTTGTTGCGCCTTTGCTAAAGAAGTCTCTCTTTGCGAGGGTCAGCATGCTTGTGGGAAGCATTTCAGGCGGCTACCGAAGGTTCTCCTGAGAGCCTTTAGCGATTAGGTTTTCGGTTTAGGGTTTACGGTCTAGGATTTAGGGTTTAGGGCTTCTGGTTTAGGTTTTAGGGTTTAGGATTTAGGGTTTAGGGTTTAGGGTTTAGGGTTTAGGGTTTTTAACCGTTTAGGGTTTAGGGCTTAGGGCGTAGGGCTTAGGGTTTAGGGTTTAGGGTTTAGGGTTTAGGGTTTAGGGTTTAGGGTTTAGGGTTTAGGGTTTAGGGTTTAGGGACCCCCTAAACCCCAAACCCGGGTGCCTCGGACGGCCAGCGCGGCGTCGTAGTCGAAATCTTGGGGCGGCCAGTCCGGCAGGACGTACCACCAACGGCCTCATGGGATGCGGTTGGCCTTGTAGGCTTTAGAGATTACGAATGAGGGTTTAGGGCCTAGTTTAAGGTTTAGGGTTTAGGGTTTAGGATTTAGGGCTTAGGGTGTAGGGTTTCGGGTTTAGGGTTTAGGGTTCGGGTTTAGGGTTTAGGGTTTCGGGCTTAGGGTTTAGGGTTTAGGGTTTGGGGGGATTACTGTTGCAAGGCTGGTCTTTCGCACCCCGAACCCGAAACAGGACATCCAAAATGCCCAAGCCCTCAACTCGAAAGGGGTTGCACCATTACCGCTACCCTAAACCCTTAAAC
This sequence comes from Symbiodinium natans, assembly GCA_905221605.1. NCBI lineage: Eukaryota > Dinophyceae > Suessiales > Symbiodiniaceae > Symbiodinium > Symbiodinium natans. The sequence continues at coordinate 16,039 of CAJNDS010002225.1, forward strand.
CCTTAAAACCTTAAATCCTTAAAGGATTAAACCCTTAAACCTGTAATATTAAAACCCTTAAACCCCCAAACCCTTAAACCGCCAAACTCGACCCTGAAACCCTTAAACCGCTAAACTCGTCAATCCCTAAACTCTTAAACCCTTAACCCATACTTAAACCCTTCACACCCTGAGGTGGCCAGCAAACGAACGTCTGCCCTAATTGCATAGGCACTCAACTTAGTTGCTGAGTTCATAAGCCCCAAAAAATGTACACTTTCAGTTCTATAGGGGATTGTAGTATCCCATAAAATTGTAAAGTGTACCCACTCAGGCACTAAGTCACAGAGAACAGCACCCCAAACCCTAAACATAAAACCGATCGTAGCCAAATGAACACCCTGAAGGCATGTAGGGATGCAAGGCCTTACACGCGCATTACCCACACCCGGCTCCCCGGGGTAAACGAATGACGAATACCCCCTCCGAACCACACTGCTGCTGAGGGTTTAGGGTTTAGGGCGCAGGCTCTGGGTTTTCAGGGCGAAGGCCCAGGGCCTAGGGCCCAGGGCGGAAGCAGGTGTGCTCAAGGCGTCATCTTTCCAAAAACTATACTGAACTTGGAACCCTAGCAAAAATCATGATTCCAGCCGTTTCTGAGGAATTCGAGTACCCAAACAATTGCAAAAAATCCCAGGTATCCCTAAGAAATCCTGAAGCCCTGAACCCCGGACGTTCCAGCCCTCAGGCCCTGACCCAGACCCCTGGAGGATCCAAAAATAGAACCCCCCAAGTAGTACCCTCTACGAGTACTACCATTGGGTCATTCTCAGCAACCCTTACGGGGATCTATTCTGGATCCTCCCAGGGATCTGGGGAACTCCAGTTCCCCCACCCCTCCTCGTGGACTCGAACACCCTGCACCCTGAGGGATGGTTTAGAGTGGGTCTTGGGTTTAAGGTTTTGGGGTTTAGGGTTTTGGGCGTTTAGGGTTTGCGGTTGGGGGTTTGGGTTTAGGGTTTGGGGTCTAGGGGTTAGGATGGTTTAGGGCTCGTTCCCCAGTTTCAACGCTAAACCCTAAACCCTAAACCCTAAACGCGAAACCTAAATCCTACCTCTTCTTGGGGAGAAGCCCAGAGTGGTGGCCAGGGCCGCGGCACAGGAGCTTGGCGACCAGCTTTTGCTTCGCAGTTCGGTCGCGGCCCGTTCGCGAAGCTGGAACCTCGCCTGGGTTTAGGGTTTAGGGTTTAGGGTTTAGGGTTTAGGGTTTAGGGTTCAGGGTTCAGGGTTCAGGGTTCAGGGTTCAGGGTTCAGGGTTCAGGGTTCTACAGATTTTTCTTATACACGCTGTACACTGTATATTGGCAGCCTTTAAGGGATCCAAATGCTGCGGGAGAGGGCTTAGGGTTTAGGGTGGTACCAAGTGGGACAACTGCAGCACGAACCCTAAACCCAGAGTTACCTCTATGTTAGTCTAATGTTGAGATTCTGGCGTGCAGGTAGACGAAAGTTTTTGGGATTTGGGTTTTGGGTCCACGGGTTCAGGTTCCCTAAACCCTGAACCCTAGACCCTAAATCCCTAAATCCCTAAACCCTAGACCCTAAACACTAAACCCTAAACCCTAAACCCTAAACCCTAAACCCTAAACCCTAAACCGTAGACCCTAGACCATAAACCCTAAACCCTAAACCCTAAGCCCTAAACCCTAAACCCTAAACCCTAAGCCCTGAACCCTACGAGCTCAGGGTGCTTGCAAACCCTGTGCCTGCCGTGATCGGCTGAAGCGCCACATGTGGCCAGCGCTCCGTACAGCCTCAGGATGCCGTTTAAGGTTTCGAGTTTAGGGTTTAGGGTTTAGGGCTAGGGTTTAGGGCTAGGGTTCAGGGCTAGGGTTTAGGGTCTAGGGTTTAGGGTCTAGGGTTTAGGGTTTAAGGGGACGCGACTGCTTGTTGTGTTCTCTTCCCCTTTCTCTCTCTGTACCCCTCCCCCCCCTCCCCATCCCCCCCTCTCCTGCACTTGCCCCGCCGCTGGCTGTGTCAAATGCCTAAACCCCAAACCCCAAACCCCAAACCCCAAACCCCAAACCCCAAACCCCAAACCCCAAGCCCTAAACCCTAAACCCTAAACCCTAAACCCTAAACCCTAAACCCTAAACCCTAAACCCTAAACCCTAAACCCTAAACCCTAAACCCTAAACCGCCAGCTCGCTGAGCTCTACGGCCATGACTACTAGTTGCTTCAGAACCCCCAAAAAATCTAAAAGGATATGCCTCATAAGGTAACATAAGGATTATTAGTTGCTTCTTTTGGGGTTCTTAAGCAAACAGTAGATGAAGCAGGCCCGTAAAATCCACCGCTCTCTCCAAGGCCCGCGCAAGGCACTTCCGCTTTGGGACGTGCCTTCCAGCTCCGTTGAAGGATTGGGCGGTTGAGGGCTCGGAATAATCACTAATCGTATTCTCTTATGGCCCCTATAGTAGGTTGAGGGTGTTGGGCTTGAAGCAGAACTTGCTTTCGGGCTGAAGTGCTTTTCATAGGCTTAGGGTCTGGGGCTCGTTGCCGTAGGGCAGGCGCAGTCAATAGAAGTAGATCCCAAAGCCCGAATTTGAAACCCCCAACACTAAATTCGCCACGGAGTTGTGTCCTGGTCGTTGGGCCCCGAAACGTTTGGGGCTCTAGGGGTTTAGGGTTTAGGCTTTGCCGCCGTAGACGGGCAGGGATTGATAGCCCCTTCAACATGGCTGCAGTTCGAACGCCTTCTGCAGCCTGACGTGCGCTGCACATGCGCCACATCATCGAAAATCCCAAGCCCCAAAGCCCGAACCCGCAACCCAGGAGCCTCTCCGGTGCACCGAGGAGGAATCACCCCAGCAGCCTCCTCTGCGCAAGGCTTCGTTGTGAAGAGTTAGAGTTCAGAGGGTTCATGGTGGAGGGCCCCCCGACACCCTAAACCCTGTAATTACTCAACACCCTAAACCCACAAAACCCTCAGCTCGACTCGCTAGCCCTGGTCGAAGAGCGCACTGCCGCACTGAGCGGTTTGCTTACCGCGTGCGCCTCATAGCGGTGTAGGCAATGTGTTTAGCTCAGCCAGCCACTAAACACACGCACAAAACAATGCCATGAGGCTCAAAACTTCAGCTAAAGAGCTAAAGACGCGGTGGAGGAAGGGGCAAAACAAACAATCAAGAACCCAACAAATGTATGGAGAATGCCGTCCGGCACCAAAGCAAGTAACAGCTGAAGAGACGACCTTAAGAAAAACCATGCAACATGCATACAATTGGGCAGCTAACAACGGGAGCTTTCACGGGGGGACAGTACAGATCCAAATGCTCAGCTAACAACACAACATGCAGGCCGCACTGCAGAAGCCTTTGACGCAGCACGGGGCCTGGTCTGAGAAGGCGGACAGGACCGCTCTGCTTCGCAACCGGACAAGACCGGAGTTGCAACCGGGCCCCTCTACTTCGCAACCGGACAGGATCAGTGCATAAACAGCCTGGAAAGAAATGCAACCGTGGCTGACAGCGCATTGCACGTGTCTTGGATCACAAGAAAGCGACGACTCACGTGCTAACCCACGCAAAACGGCGACCTGCCGACGCTTTTGGCGATGTGCTTCGGGCGTCTCACTTTTCCTCTTCAGTGCAGACGCGCTCACTTGCTTTCCTTTTTCCGTATTCCTTTGCTGGGATTCCAAGGTCTTCACAAACCGGCTGGCGCAGCTTTCCTGGGCGCCAGACTCCCCTCGCAGCGCCAGCTCCGGCCACACGCCCCTGCTTTGCGAACTCCAGTCTCTTCAGTGGCGTGTCTGGCGTGACAGGCTTCCGCGTGCAGTGAACTGCTCACTCTCTCGGAGCGGAGCGGTGCTGGCACTCACCGCATGTGACCTTCCAAGGATTTGGGGCTTAGGGTTTAGGGTTTACGGGGGAACTTGACTCCAGTCTTTTCAATGGAGTGGAAGGCTGTCAGCGTGCAGTGAACTGCTCGACTCTCTAAGAGTGGTGCTGGCACTCACCGCATTTGACCTTCGAAGCATTTGGGTTTTAGGGTTTGGGGTTTGGGGTGTACCGGGGAACTTTGAACGGCTCGACTCTGTGAGGGCGGCGCAGGCGTTCGCCACACCTGACCTTCACCCGATGAAGGTTTGTTGGGTTTGAGGGTTTACCGAGAAATTCTGCTGTTCACGCCCTTCCGCTCTCCCGCCTTCCGTGCTCGGACATCGGCTGCAGGGCACCCGGAGCAAAGAAACACTTAAAGCCCACCACATTAAGAAAATATAAAGTTCACTCAATCCATAAGCCTTAGACTCCATACATACCCTAGGGCCCTACACCGCACTGCCTCAAGCACCCTAGACCCTGAACCCGAAAGCCTGGGTCCTGACCCTACCCTCCTACCCTAGACCCCCTCTCAGGACCCACTTGGACTTGCCTGGGTGTGCCTATGCCGACGACCGTTGCGCCTACGCCGACAAACCGTCGTGCACGGTTGCGCCTACCTAATTGAGAAGTCAAGAGGCGTGCCTGTGCCGGCGAACCGTTGCGCCTATGCCGACTAAGAGTTTAAGGTTTATGTGTGTGGGATTATATGGGTAAGAGAGCTTAGGGTTTCGGGTTTAGGGTTCAAGGTTTAGGGTTTAGGGTTTAGGGCTTGGGTTTAGGGCTTAGTGCTTCGGGTTTAGGACTTCGAGAAGCCCTGAAACCAGAAAAGCGCTCCTCCTCTTGGCGCTCGTCGTCCATCTGTGGCTCTCGGTCTTCGGCTTCTTCGTCGTCCTGCTGGCCTCCTCCGCTTCTTTTACGGTTTGGGGTTTAGGGTTTAGGACTTATATAGAATTTAGGGTTTAGGGTTCAGGGTTTAAACTTAGGCCACTACAGGTCTCTTTGAAATTTGAGGGATCTACCGGGGCTCTAAGCGTCTACATACGGGGCTCACGGGGTTTGGGGGGTTTAGGGGCGTTTTTGGGGCGCAGCTTTGGGTTGGGATGCTCCCCCTTATTCTGACAGTCCCGAATAGGGATAATAATAGGGGGTACAAAGATCCCATTAAGGACTGCTTGAATACAGGGGAACATCCCAACATTTGGGGTATGGGGTCCGGGGCCTGCGTGCCGCAGGCACCCAACCGATCGAGCCGACGGTCTTCTTCGAACTATACACCCTTGCTGTACTGACCAGTGAGGGCATTTTGGGGGGGGCCTGCCTCTTAGGGTTGGGTTGGGTTTAGGGTGTTCTGGTGTAGGTTTGGGGGCCCTAGAAAAACCATGGCTCTTGTTGAAGCCGGCTTTTTATAGCGACCCCAAAGTCGAGAGAAGAGACCACGCAACCCCGAAAGGCAGAACCCCCTAACCAAATGTCCTGGCACGACCTCCTCTTGAAGCTCGGCTTCTTCCTCTTCCTCCTCCTGCCCGCGTACCCGCGCAGAGCGAGCGTGGAATGGAATAGTATGGGGCTCCATTGAACTAGAACAGGTTTTAGGGTTGGAGTTTGGGTGCTTTGGGCAGTTTATGTGAGACATATGAAAGGGCACAAAAAGGAGTAGTATTGGCAATGACGCGCCCGGCTTCCGGGGTTTAGGGCTAAGGGTTTAGGGTTTGGGGTGTGGGGTTGGGGGTTTAGGGAGTTGAGTGGATGGACCGAGGCACGAGCCTGGCCTAACAAGGACGCCACTTCCGGCCCGAAGGCTTAACGTGACAGCCCACATCATAAATAGCCTCCCAACGGCCTGGGTTGCATGTTTGATCCTGGTCCTGCCGCCAGCGGGGGGGCAGTGCGTGGCCATTCCAGGCCTGAATAAATTCCAAAATGACCGCCGCAGACGGCTTAGGAAAGGAAGGAGGCCGGTAACTGCCAAGCTGGAGAAGTGGAAAGAGCGAACTCCTGTCGAGCACAACCGGGGTCCAGGAGCCAGGCCTTCTCCACCGAAGGACTGCTAGAAGACTGCAAGTTCCGCCGTGTGAACATCAGTGTTCCCAGCCATCGCGAACGGGCAGCTTACGGCAAATCTGCTCACGCGCAAGACCAGAATTATCCCAATCATGTGCCTGGTGGAATGCACTTGCCTGACACGCGAAAGTAACGATCAGAACGATTGGCCACACCATCTGCGAGAAGTCCAATCTCTGTTTCCTCTTGAAGGACGGGGACCCTTTGGTCAAGACGCCGCGAGCGAGGCTCCGCACTGCCGTCGGTAGGATTCTCCCAAGCTGAGGGAATTTTGTCTGCGGGGATATCCAATTGAAGAGGACATTGAAAGACGCTGCATTCTATAGTCCAATCCGCTTGTGCTTTGGCCCACGCTGCTGCTGCAGCAGCAGCACAAGCGGCCCGTGTGAGACCAGACTCTGGAGGCAGCGCATCCCACACCGCAGGATCACTCCAAGTACGGGCATTCAGGCCTCTGCGGCACAAGGTATTGACAGCAGTACGAACAGCATTGGCACGTCGGCCTACCCGACAGAACCGCACGGGTCGGCATGAGGATGCTGCAAGGGCATCTAAAATACTACCGACTGTGTGGTCCACGCTAACCCGCCAAGGATCGGAGGGGTTGCACGATGATACCTTGGTGATGCTCCACTTGCGCCGGTTCCAGCACGCTGGCATAGCTCATCACGGGCCATTTGTTCCGCCAAGGAAGTGGAAGTGAGTAAACGCAGCAATTCCGCTACGACTGCGGAGACGAGGGTCTCCACCGCGGACAGGAACTGAACCCCGCCACCCAGCACATTCGGCTGTTGCTCGCACAGCTGCTGAAGGGCTGCGTCAAAGCGATGAAGCCCACAAGGGGCGCATAATTGATGTACCCGGCTACATGAAGTTGCACCGCCATGACTACCTCGTCCCAGCTCAGGCTTTCGCGTGTGAGGCGCTTGTGGAATTGCCATAGGTTCGGCCGAGGCAAGTTCATGTCGGTTGCGAAAACTGCCACGCTTGCCCCGCAGCTTTTCCACGGTGTCTGGCAAGCAGCACGGCAGCATCTGATTCCGAAGGAGGCCAGTCCAAACATCGTAGCCAGAGACAGGTACTGCGTGGTCGGTGAAGCCTTGCTGCGAACGCATCCCAATCCGTGAATCCGTGGCGAACGCACCCAGCAGAGTCCCACCCCTGTACAGGAGGCTGCCCTCGGAATGCTCGTGGAGGAGCAGAGGCAGTTGAGAGGCGCCCTGCGCGTCGTGCTCCGCATCGTCCCCGAAGCCTGCCACGGCGACGCGCCTAGCAGGCATCACTTCTCTCCCGCAGACGGAGGAAGGGGTCGGTGTCTGGAGCACCACGTGCCTGTTGAACTGCATCCACACCTGATGTAGATTGATGGCATTGAAGAACCTCAAAGTCCGCGGGGACTCGGGCCAGAGGTCGAGAATGCGCCCGTGCATCTTCAATGACCGAGGTCTCAAAGCACAAGACATCCGCCGCAGCGGACTGCTTTCTGTCGTAGGCGTAGTTAAACGGCACCAGCCGACTCCACGGAGCGTGCACGGGTGACGCGGCTTGGTCCCTCAATAACTTTGAAGGCCTCTTCGTGAGCGGACGCCAACCCCCCTTGAGCTTGGCCAGGTTCACCTGCACAGCTCGCTTGAGCGGAGGGGTTAATGCCGCGCTGCCGCTGTACGTCCAGCAAGAGCCAGAGGATATCCCGCACCCATTCAGGGAAGAAGGTCAAGAACTGCATTTTGCATCCAGAAGGCCCGGGGCGCGAGCTGCCCATTTTGGTTTGCCACCTGCGTCTTTCCCCCAGAAAGACAACGGTCCCACTGACGATGGCGGGTTGCACCTGCGGGAGCAGTTTGTGCCCAGATCCATCCCGTTCAGCGCTGATTCCTCGGCCGTTGCGTCTCTCCAAGTGGACTGGTGGGTGACAAGTGTGGACTAGCGGGTGACTCCAGGGCTGCTGAGGTGGGGTGAATAGACGTTGCCAGGCAGAGGTTGTCAGGGCGTATGGGAGGGCGCGGGCCCTCACACATAGGCACTGGTCGCACGGTCGGTTCGTCGGCACGCCGCAGGGCTAACAGCCATCTGGCCCTGTTGGAATAAAACTGGCCCCAGTCCGGGAGTTGCACGCGAACTGCTTGAGTTTTGGCAAGTTGGTGTAGTCCTTGCCGCCATCTGCTACCGGCTGCTACAAGCGTAGCTGTGACATCTGAACAAGAACCAGCGTTCTCGAGGGGGTCAAAATGTTTTCTCGTGGGAGTGGACAATCATGTTTCGATATTCCTGGCGCAGCGGGCTTGGTGGGGACCGCATCCTGGACCGTTCCAGCCGCGTTTGAGCTGCAGCAGGTCCACGGAGGCCGCCTGAAGTACCGGGCGAGAGTGGAGTAAGGTCGAGCGTTGCTCCACGCTGCGTGCGACTTGCTGTTGAAGCCGAGGGACGGATGGGCTAGTCACCAGCTTCAACAGACGCTTCCGTGGTAAGCTGGTCTCCTTCGCCGCCCTTCGGTTCAGGTGCTTTCAGGGAGGTGGACTGCGAGGCAATGAACTCCAGATCGAGACACTGTTTTGGCCAGGCACTCGTCACGTACCTGCCAGGCAACGCGCCCATCGCAGAAGGAATTGAGGTCTCCCATCACCAACAGCGACCAGTCCCACTCCTGGGCTTGTTCAACTTGCCCTGTGAGGTCCTTACAAGGTCCTCTTCCTGACGCAGCGCATGTGGATCCTGTGCCAAGTTGGGCAAGGATGCTCCAGTGGGGCCGTAGAGCCCAGGAACCCGCAGCATCTGTCCGTGGCAAGCAGCCCGTAGCTAACATGTGACCAATCCCCAGCGTACACATCCTTGTGCCCACGTGCTGCTCAGCTGTGCTGTTTCTTACTTTGTTGGCTTAAGCGTATGTGGCTGTAGGCGGACTGCCAGGTACACCATGCACCCCGATTCAGACGCATGTGGGATCCTTGGTGGCTCTGTCCTCCTGGGATCAATGTGTTGGCCATGATGCATCTTGGAAGGGCTCCAAGGTTACCCGATGCGTCTCTCTCCAGTGTGCTGGGGTTGGGCGCCACACTGACCTAGGAGCAGACATAGCTGTTCTCTGAGACCCGTATTTCGGGGCCTCCTCAACATCACGCGGCTGTGGAGGGAATGCGCAGTGGAGGGTTCCTCTGCATTTCGCGCAACCTACCTCCTCTTCCGTCCGGATCAGAAGCCGTATGGACCCGCGTAGTGCCGGCGTGGTTCTGGCTGCGCGCAAAAACTAGTGCAAGAGTGGCTTGCTCAGAGTCGATGCCGCCGCTCCCCTGGCGACCGCGACCGAGCGTCATAACCGTCTCCAGTGGACAGCCACGCCGGGAACCGGAGCGGCTGGCTTGGTCTGGGCGGGATTGTGGAGGAGGAGCACGAGGATTGTTCCGGCCGCTGCTGCAGCCGCTGCAGCCGGGGCTGGGCATGCAACCGCCCTCGCACCCGTTCCGCTAGCAAGGCCAAACCTCAGCGCTCGCTGCTCCAAGTCCGCGTTGGAAGAGTCAAGGCTGCGCCCATCCATGTCGACGGGCTCGGGCAACGAGACGGGACTGGGTGGCGGTTGTCTTGACCACAGACTCTTTGCCAGTAGAGATAGGAATGGGCTCAATGCACTGATCTTCCATCTGCAGGTTGTGCCATCTTTGCTGGCTCTTTTTGAAATACTGAAAGTTCCTCAAACTGACGCAGCCGAGGAGAAAAAAAAAAAGAAAAGTCAAGCCTGACATGAAAAGGTCAAGTCCCCAGAGCCGAGGCAGGCCCTATGTTCCCGAACGCAAGCAGCAATAAAGAGTGCAGTGCACAAGACTGTGTAGTGTGTGGAGGCCCACGTGCAGGACGGCGTGTGCATGGTGTGGTCCGCAGCTGTGGAAGCTAACCCATGGTGCCGAGTGCGCCATGGGGCGCGCCGAGCGCCAAGGGCGTCCCGGGGAACGCACCCCGGGCACGGCCTGAGACCGGCGGAGCGGGGGCTACAAAACCAGGGGCGCGCCCGCGGAGGGAGCCAGTTGACGTGCTGGCCCAGTCGTAATTACCCGGAAACAGGCGCACCATCGACTTGGGCTCCTCTGTGACCTGCTCATGGGCGCAGACGTCCGCTGTCTTGCCAGCTGCATGCCCGAGATGGTTTCCCCCCGCCTCCCGGACGCGGCCGCCGGCAGGGCAGCACCAGCTTCTGGAGGAGCCAGGGTCAGCCGGCGCAGTCGTTTGGGGTTTAGGGTTTATAAGGTTTGGGGTTTGGGGTTTAGGGTTTAGGGCTGAGGGTTTTAAGGCTTCAGTGTCAACCCCACCCCAAAGTCTCAAAAGCATTGAGTCCCCTAAAAAAACGGTAAAGTCCTGCACGCATCTTGGACACCACGGCACTGTGGGTCTTCCTCCGAAGACGGAACCCAACAAACCCTAAGCAAACACTTGATTAACCCTTAACCCTGAACAAGCACTGAAACCATAAATCCCAAGACATCCCGTGAGCCCAAACCCTGAAACCCTAAAACCCTAAACCCCAAGCCTCTCGACCCTCAACCCCACACGCCCTGCGCAAATCCCTCCTCCTAACCCCCCAAACTGTACCCTCAACCCTAACCCCTGGAACCTAAACAAAACCGGGACTTCACAACAAAAAGAACTATCCCCCCCAACCAAAAAAAACAACTGTTGGTAACATACTCGCATGAGAAGTTAGCGTCCCTGAAATGCTGCCTATCTCCTACACTCCTCAACCCTAACCTCCTAAATTCAAGCCTCCTCAACTTAACCTCCTAAACCCAAACACTACCATCCTCAACCCCAAACTCCTAACCCTAAACCCTCAACTCCTAACCCTAAACCCTAAACTCCTAACCCTAATCCGTAAACTCCTAGCCCTGAACCCTAAACCTTACTCCCAGTCACCTCCGACTCGTCAGAACTGGAGTCGAAGGAGCTGCAGGTGCTAGAGCCTTGGATGTAGTCGCGCTCAAGCCCCGGAGCGCTAGGGTTTAGGGTTTAGGGTTTAGGGTTTAGGGTTTAGGGTTTAGGGTTTAGGGTTTAGGGTTTAGGGTTTAGGGTTTAGGGTTTAGGGTTTAGGGTTTTAGGGTTTAGGGTTTAGGGTTTAGGGTTTAGGGTTTAGGGTTTAGGGTTTAGGGTTTAGGGGGTTTAGGGTTAGGGTTAGGGTAGGGTTTAGGGTTGAGGGTTGAGGGTTGAGGGTTGCGGGGTGAGGGTTGAGGGTTGAGGGTTGAGGGTTGAGGGTTGAGGGTTGAGGGTTGAGGGTTGAGGGTTGAGGGTTGAGGGTTGAGGGTTGAGGGTTGAAGGGTTGAAGGGTTGAAGGGTTGAGGGTTGAAGGGTTGAGGGTTGAGGGTTGAGGGTTGAGGGTTTAGGGTTTAGGGTTTAGGGTGTAGGGTGAATCTTGGGGATGGCCCTGAAACGGGGACCCCTTATGTACCCCTTTCTTGTGTGTTCAGAGGACTTCGCAAGTAGGTATCTTATAGAGTTAGCAGTAGGATAACTGCAATGAGGGTTTAGGGTTTAGGGTTTAGGGTACTTATAAGTCTACTTACTATCCAATGGAGTTAGAAGTAGGATAACTGCAATTAGGGTCCCTTTTAGGGTCCCCTTTAGAGCATACTGAATATCATATCTACTTACGAAGTCCACCGGCCCGCCAAGTATATGCCCTACAGAATCCAAGACCCCACACGTCACCCTAGACCCTAAACCCTAAACCCTAAACCCTAAACCCTAAACCCCAAACCGTTTAAAGAAGGCAAGGGACCATATGCAGGAACCCATGAAACCACCCTTAGAGGTGAAGTCAGGCTCAAGCCCGGAGGCCTGGGGTGCAGGGTTCAGGGTGCAGGGCTTAGGGTTTAGGGTTTAGGGTTTGGGGTTTAGGGTTTAGGGTTTAGGGTTTAGGGTTTAGGGTTTAGGGTTTAGGGTTTAGGGTTTAGGGTTTAGGGTTTAGGGTTTAGGGTTTAGGGGTTTAGGGGTTTAGGGGTTTAGGGGTTTAGGGGTTTAGGGGTTTAGGGGTTTAGGGGTTTAGGGGTTTAGGGGTTTAGGGGTTTAGGGGTTTAGGGGTTTAGGGGTTTAGGGGCTTAGGGGTTTAGGGGTTTAGGGGTTTAGGGGTTTAGGGGTTTAGAGGTTTATGGTTTGGGGTTAGGGGTTTATGGTTTCGGGTGCAGGGTTTGGGGTTTGGGGTTTTGGGCGTCCAGGGTTCCACCTGAATCCTGAGATCCCAACCCCCTAGATCTTGTGGGTTTAGGGTTTAGGGTTTAAGGTATCCGACACCCCCCGACGTCTCTCCGGATTTTTCGGATTGAAGGACCCACGCCAAAGTTCTTTGGGAGCCAAACCCTAAACCCTAAACCCTAAACCCTAAACCCTAAACCCTAAACCCTAAACCCTAAACCCTAAACCCTAAACCCTAAACCCTAAACCCTAAACCCTACACCTAAACGGCAAACCCTAACCCCAAACCCTAAACTTTGAGGGTTCGGGGTGTGGGGTGTAGGGGCTCCGGGCTGAAGAACCCGTCGGGGGCTTTTGGGAAGCTAAGGGGGCCCTTGGGGTTTAGGGCTCTTGGGGTTTCAGAAGAATCTCAGCATCTAAGGCCCAGCTCCCCTAAGCCCTGAGCCCTAAACCCTAAACCGGAAACCCTAAACCCTAAACCCTAAACCCTAAACCCTAAACCCTAAAAGGGTTCCGGGTTACGTCCATCCCTCTCTTGACCGAAATGCGCCCTGCATGCAAACTGGCCTACACCCTAAACCCTAAACCCTAAACCCTAAACCCCAAACCCCAAAACTTAACTTAACCCAGCAGCTGGAGGAGGTAGAGGAACCGTCATCTCTGGAATCTGTGCATCAATCGCTCTGGCTTCAGGGGTTAGGATTCCCCCTTTCGGAGCTCCTTTGGGAGTTTACGATAATTGGGGTCCATTGTAGGGGATTCTATTAAATTTGGGGTATAAAAGGGGTACCCCTATTTTCATAAACCCCCATTCTTAAGCGTTGAAGGTTTAAGGGTTTTAGGGTTTTGGGGTTTAAGGGTTTGAGCGTTGAAGGGTTTAAGGGTTCAAGAGTGTCAGGGCTGACGGGCTTAAGGGTTGAGGGTTTGAGGGTGTAAGGGCTTTAGGGGTTCAAGGATTTTAGGGCTGAAGGGCCTAAACCCTAAACCCTAAACCCTAAACCCTAAACCCTAAAGGATTTAAGGCTTGCGGCTTCTCCCCCGCCTTCTGAGGGCTCGGAAGCTTGAAGCCATGTGTCCCCAGAGGCCGAGGAGGTGGATCCCGGCTCCTATGGGAGGCTTGCGGCTTGCGGCTTGCGGCTTGCGGGGTTCAGAGCCCCCTTGAGGGTTAGGGTTTAGGGTTTAGGGTTTCGGGTTGAGGGTTGAGGGTTTAGGGTTGAGGGCTTAGGGTTTTGGTTGGAACCCTAAGCCCTAAGCCCTAAACCCTTAGCCCTAAGCCCTAAGCCCTGAACCCTTAGCCCTAAGCCCTAAGCCCTGAACCCTAAATCCCAAATTCTGCACCTAACCTTCGAGACCATGGACTGAGTCAAGCTCCTCTACTTCGCTGTCGCCGCCCTCGCAGCTCTCCTGATCTTTAGGGTTTAGGGTTTAGGGTTTTGTGTTAGGGCTTAGGGTTTCGGGTTTAGGGTTTAGGGTTTAGGGTTTAGGGTTTAGGGCTTAGGGCTTAGGGTTTAGGGTTTAGGGTTGAGGGTTGAGGGTTTAGGGGTTAGGGTTTAGGGCTTCGGGTGGTTGAGGGCATCATGGGGTAGTTTGTGTGGGGGTTGCTCTTGTGGAAGGGGGTTGAGGGGCTTGGGCGCTTGAAAGGGTTCAGGATTAGGATGAGGAGCCCCTAAACCTCTAACCACAAACCCTCATGCATTTTAGAGAGTTCAGGGCTTGGGGCTTATAGAAATTGCATAGGGTTTGGGTCTCAAACCCTAAACCCTAAACCCTCAACCCTAAACCCTAAACCCGAAAGACTTGACCGAAGCTTTGCTTCTGGAACTGAGATTCGCAATTCATTTTCTTGGGCGGGGAGGGGGGGGGGGAGCCATGTGGGGGGGTAACCCTGAAGCCTTCACCCTAAACCCTAAGCCCTAAACCCTAAGCCCTAAACCCTAAACCCTAAACCCTAAACCCTAAACCCTAAACCCTAAACCCTAAACCCTAAACCCTAAACCCTAAACCCTAAACCCTAAACCCTAAACCCTAAACCCTAAACCCTAAACCCTAACCGGGGCCCGGGGTTTTTGGGCGCCTTCTAGCCCGGGCCTTCTTGGCCCTTTGGCCGTTTGGGGCCTCCGAAACCTTGTGGGACCTCCCCGGTTTAGGATTTGGGGTTTAGGGCTTAGGGTTTAGGATTTAGGGTTTAGGGTTTAGGGTTTAGGATTTAGGCTCCGCAATGCCTTTTGTCGTGAGGGTTTAGGGTTGGGGGTTTAGGGTTTAGGGTGGGTTCAGGGCCTCATGCACTGCATATCCAGAAGCTTGAGTACCTATGAGTAGGGTTTAGGTTGAGGGTTTAGGTTGATGTTGAGGGTTTAGGTTTAGGGTTTAGGTTTAGGGTGGGGTTATGCGACAAGTGATGCAAGCATGCACCTTAGTTGGTACAGTTGCCCTGCATGTATCTCTACTTCTAGAGGCGACGCTCAAGCCAGAAGAAAAAAAAAAGAAACAAGCCACAACAAAAACCCAGCAAACAACGACAAAGAAAGCTTCCGGAGTAACTGCTGGGGAGGGGGGGTGTTGAAATATGGGCCAGGGAGTTCAAAGGCTACTTCTAAGTGCCCGTGAACCTTCAAGAAGGTTTAAGGCTCAGGGCTTTGGATGACCCGTCTTCTGAGCGAGTTGACATAGATGCCATGCCATGGCACACTCTGGGTCACTGAGCCGGTCTGCTTCAGGCAGGTCATTCGTGTGGTATAGGGCTTAGGGTTTAGGGCTTAGGGTTTAGGGTTTAGGGTTTAGGGTTTAGGGTACAGGATACTGGATGTACCCGCCAAAGTCCATGGCTTCGAAAGCAGCCTTTGATATGCTCAGTCGCCATGTTGAATCTCTCACGAGCAGAACGTTGGGCCGAAGGAGCTTGCACATCTGAACCAAGCTTTCCATCCTACTCACCCACGCTGGCAAGCACATTGCGATACATACTTCGGAGGGTCCGATGCTCGAAGGCCGTGGAACCGTTGGCCAACACACGGATCAGTGTTGTAGCGAGCAGCAGCACGAACCTTGTTCGAGCATTTCGGGCAATGGTCTTTCACCGTCGATCTCCAAGCCCAGCAAGTCAGCAAGCATCAGCTCGACCCTAGACCCTAAACACTAACCCTAAACCCAATCCCTGAAGCCTAAACCCTAAACCCACACATACCAAGACATTAGATTGGAGAGATCTCACGAACTCCAGCTACCGCAGGGGTTTAGGGTTTAGGGCAAAGGGGGCCTGCATCTGGCATCCATCCGCCGGATTCTCTTCAGACACGCGGCAGGATGGGTCCTCGATGCCGACATGGTTGAGGGTTCAGGGTCAGGGTCCAGGGTTTGGGGTTTAGGGTTTAGGGTTTAGGGTTGAGGTTTCAGGGTTTAGGGTTGAGGATTCAGGGTCTAGGGTTTAGGGTTGAGGGTTCAGGGTTCAGGGTTAAGGGTTTAGGGTCTAAGGCTAGGGTTCAGGGTTTAGGGTTTAGGGTGAGGACCAGTGCACGAAATAATCCTGCGACGGAGGCGTCACCCCTACCTGCCTAGTGCGCGGCCCAAATAGCCCTCAGTCTATTCCATAGTTCGGCCTCACCTTGGTTAAGGGAAGGGGGGGGCGGGTAGTTGGGTTGGCGGCGGCACCCTAAACTCTATACCCTCTAAACCCTGAACCCTAAACCCTAAACCCTAAACCCTATGCGGAGCTGCAACTGGTATTGTAGAAAGGAGTTAGTGTTGGGGGTTGGAAGGGTCAATGAACCCGGAAATCTTGTTTGGCTCAAGATGGCCAAGAGCCGTCAGCTTTTGTTGAAAAAGTACGTACGCCTGGGGTTGGGTTTAACGGGTTGGAGTAGTCCCGTCCCTTCTCCTTTATCCTGTCCCCGTAGGGGTGGGTGTTCTTGTTTCTGGTTCGATCTGGGAAATCCATATAGGCAACTGTTGAGGGTTGGTTTCTTTCCCTGTTCCCTTTCGGTTGCCCCCGTAGGTTATGAGCCCAAATTAGGTTCCCTGCGGCTGAGTGTTGTCTTAAGATCTTTGGGATCAAGAAGCAATGCCTTCTCCCAAGCGATGGCTCCAACCTTCCTCGGATGGTGGACAGAATGGTGGAGCTGGAAATGGTGCAGCTGAGTCTCTGGGTGAAAGAGCGGTGCTGGAAGAGGTGATTCCCGGTGCTGAAGAACATCTGGAAGAAGCCTTGGTTGCGGAAAACCCCAATGTGGGTATGAATCCCAATGTGGATATGGTTAGCAATGCTGAAGCTGAAGGACGTGCTGTCTCTGTATCGCCAAAGCCTGGTGAAAAAAGGAACTGGGACGCGACTGGTGGTATAGATCGTGAAATGGAGGTGACAGGTGACTGTTTTACGCGTGTTGCAAAAACATGGGTATCAGCCGTCGACTTCGACTTCGGGCCGAATGGTAGACCAAGGGTCTCAGACCGATCTGATTGGAGAAGTGCTGCAAGCGGCCAGGAGGCCTCTGAACAAGATTAAAGGGGATCCCTCTTCGAGTTCCCAAGGTGGTGGAAGCGGTTACGAACAGAAGGGTGCGGACAGCTTTGAAGCTGCACCAGCTGCTGAATACGCCATGGGGGAGGAGGAGATCTTACAGATGGAGGCTGAAAGGTTGCGACAGTTGTCAGAAGAAGAGGATGAGATGCGTCAAGTCTCTGAAAGGGATGGTTTTCGGAAAGATGAGCATCTGATCAAAGCGTGCGATGGGACAACGTGGGAATGGCACCTCCATGAAGATGGGAGACAATATTACTACTGCCTGGATACGCAGGAAAGCAAGTGGACGTTGCCGGTTGTAGGTGAAAAGATGAAGAGTGACGAGGTGGTTGGGTCTCCTTCGGGCAATGAGCTGGAAATGGAGGCTGCACTGGGTTCTTCATCCTCTACTCCGACGCCTGAGTCTACGAGGGCATTCCAGGGTAGTGTAAATAGTGTAGGTGAAAAAGATTTTTCCTCTACTATCAGGGATAGCGGTCTTAGGGCTGGTGGTGACGCCCCGACCTCGGGTTCTCCTGATGAGGAGGGGATTCCTGGAAACCGAGCAGACATCGCTGGAGCTCAACATCTGGATCGGGAAGAAATGGAAGCGCTTTCTGAGGGTGCGGCAGCGGTGGAATCGGTGCAGACGAAAAAATGCCCAATGTGGAGATCGGAACTGTGTCGGCTGCAGAAGAGCGAGTGGTGGATGTGGTACCTGTCGTTCAGGAAGGTGGTCCTGGAGATTCGGAAGACGGAGGGAAAAAGTTGTGTGTTACGACTGAGGAGGTCTCTTCGTTTGGTGCCAAGAATCCTGCCATTCAAGGGGAAAAAGAAGCTTCTGGAATAGCTGGAGACACGGAAGATCTGAAAGATGAGGCCTGGAGCGCCAATGATGCGCGGGTCAATGCGCCAGATAGTACCTGGAGTGCGAAAGAGGCACGGGTTGAGGTGCATATGGTATTACGTTCCACGGGCGACTGCAACAATGGGGCGCAGGTCTCCGCAGCAGCTGATGACGGAGGTTCACAGGTGGACGCACTGGTGCAACCTGAAGTTAGCTGCGAGGAACGAAATAGCAAGGGCTACACCGGAGCCGATGAGGCAGCTGTGGTCAATGATGGTGGCAATTCTCCTTTGGAAACCATGGAACCAAAGGAGCCTGCGGTGGAAGAAAATGTACCTGCCGTGGATGATCAATTCAATAGCCCTGCAGTGGAAGAAAATTTGCCTGCTGCAGAAGGTGAGACAAAAGACTCCAATGATGGGTCCACTCCCATGAAGGGAGAAGTGTTGCCGTCTGGAAGTTCGCCGGAAGTCGACACCGAGCGAACTGCAGCAGATGAGGCAAGGCCATTGGCTGGAAAAAAGGAAGGTCCTGAGCCCCTGGAGCACAAGATGGATGATCTTGTGGGACTCGTGCAGGAGCCGGACGAGCAGTGTGACCCAAAGGTGAAGACAAAGGATGCGCCAGGAGCCGATGATACAGAGATGGTTTCTGAAGAGCATGCAAAGAAAGTGCCCCGAGCGGGAGCCTTGGAATCACCTGGGGAACATTGCTACCAAGAGGGAGATGAGATCATGGGTCTAGTGCGCTGCATCAATGGGTATGGAGCCTTTTTGGACCATGGTGATGTGAATGTATTGATTCCTGCAGAAGGGAACAGCGCACATCAGTTCAAATTTGGTGATACTGTCAATGGAACAGTGAAGCGAGTGGAAGATGATGGTACCATAATCTTGGACACCTTTCTGGTTTTGGAAGAGGACGAGGAGGACTCTTCTTCGACGCTGCGTAAATGGAAACCCAGCGGCTGGAGTACGTGGTGGACAGATTCATGGTATGCTGGTCAATGGTACCAAGATTTCGGCAGTCAATGGGACTGGAAACGGGAGGAAGAGCAATCCGATGGAAGGGTTGCTGATCAAGAGTTGTCCTCAGAAGAACAAGAGGAAAGGCAACTTTATGGAGAAAAGATCTATAAAGCTCTTCTTGAGGATGGAAACGCTGATAAGGCCTATGTTGGCAAAATCACTGGGATGCTGTTGGGTCGCCCAATGGAAGAGCTACAGGAGTGTGTTGCAGATCATGCATTCCTCAATGCGGAAGCTCGGCGCGCGTATGGCATCTTGCAAAGTGATGGTTGGAAGCCTGATGGTACAGAAAGCACAGGCTTGGGAAAGCTAACCACTTTTTCCCGAAAACAGTACCACAACGCGCTTTTCGAACTGGCATGCAGAAAAAGGAGATTTACTCGACCAGTTGTGGGTGAAGCGGTGGCAACGGTGCTGAGTCAAGGGGAAGATGAGTTTTGGAACGCGCTTTGGTTGGACACCAAGCTATTTTTGCAGGAGCTTGATGGTGCAGTGCAATCCATGAGCAAAAGGGAGAACAAGCCAATGGAAGCCTACATGGATCCTGACCAGTACAAAAAGGCTTACATGACTCCACAGACTGTGTCACCTGGATACAGCAAGCTGTGCAAGTTCTTCAATAAGGGAAGGTGTCGCAATGGTGATGGGTGTCCCTATGAGCATCGTCGTTATGGTGAAGGTTGGCCAGAAGGAGGATCAACTGAGCCAAAGAACAGCCAAGAAGCTGGAGATGAGGATGGGAACATCGGTGACCCTCCCACAGAGGAAGGTACAGTGGATGAGGCACAGCAGGAGCGGGAGGATTTAGCCTTCCGGGCCAAGTACAATTTTGGCAAAGGTGCATCAAAGGGTGAACCTACGTTGGGTGAGCCAAAAGGTCGTCTGTGTCTGTATTACAATCAAGGTGGTTGTAAATATGGGACTACATGCAGGTATCTTCACAACGATGACATAGCATTGGAGGGGACTTGGGAGCCCGGCAAATCTTGGGACAATGCTTCCAGGAAGGCACTAAGGGACGCGGGGTTCCACCAGTGCTGTTTCGATTATTACATCAGAGGACGGTGCCGGAAAGGGTTAAATTTCTGCAAGTACTCCCACGACGAGATGTCAGATGAGCGGCTGGCGCACCTGAAACACTTGGTACATGTGGCCAATCAGGTCCGGTTTGAAAAAGAGAGAGGATGGGAGATTTCGGACAGGAGCACTTTTCAGCCACCTGCGAGTGGGGGAGTTGAATCGTCATCATCCTCAGCACCAAAAGCGCTGCAAATGACCAATGTGTCACAAAAAGAAGGTGAAAAAGGTATTCTGGATGAAGCAGAAGCTGATGAACAGAAGAATTCGGTGGCTGAATCCACTGGTACTCGGCTTCAAAATCCGGAGGAGCCAATTGAAAATTGGATGGCTCGCAACGAACACCTTTGGGTGTAAACCCCTCATGTAAGTGAGGTGATGATTACACTTGGTGTGACCAATGTGTCGGACTTGCAAGAGTTCATCTTTGTGGAAGATTTGGTTGACAAAGGGATCAACAAAGTGACCGCATGCAAAATTCTGCAATTGGTGGGTGGTGTCCGATATCGTCCGGAGGGACCGGAAAAAGCAGTTCCTTCCGATGCGTCTGTACGGGTACAACAATCTTCTGGGAGCAAGGGAACTGGAAGAGAGGCGGTGCGAACCCTGACTCAGGTGCGTGAAGCTGAAGGCTCCGGTGCAAAAACCATGCCGAGAGGCTCCTATCGGGAGCTTTTTGATAAGGTCAGGTACCGTGATGCTTGGACGCTTGCGCAGAGGTCTCCGCTGTGCGTACAGAAGCTGCAGTTGGTGGGAGTTGGAATGCCGCCGGTGAACCCGCCAACAAAAAAGTATCGGTCAAGATCAAACCCTGTGAGAAGGGGAAGGCCCTTGCTGGATAAAAAACAGGTGCGACAGGTGCCACGCTCTCGTTCACAACGACGAGTGCAACCGGCGGAAGTGGTGGAAAAGCCAAAGCCACTGGAACCGGTGAAGCCTCGTGGTGGTTTGTCGTATCCATTCAGCAGAGCGTGGGCAGATGTGGTGGATGATGATGAACAGGCGGAGGCTTTGGTCTCTTATGCCGCTTCCTCAAGCGATTCAAGCGAGGAGGAGACCAATGCCGCGCAACGCATGAAGGAAATCTTTTTGCAAGAAAGGGATTCACAGAGAACTGCGATTCGTGGCAATGTTCCGCTGGGTGGTTCTTCAGGCCCCAATGACGGGCCGAAAAAATCGGTTCACCTTGGCGAAGGGCGCGACAAAGCGTCGCGGGGGGAGACCCGCCAAGAAGTGACTTCACAAGTTTTTTCGCTACCACAACCTTCTCGTCGAACTGAACAGTCTCAAAAAAGAGCAAGGGATGGCTCAGTTATAGTTGGTTCGCTGGCGGTGGGCTCCACGGATGAGGTTTTACCTGGGCAAGGTGTTGCTGGACAGGTGAATGTATCTGAAAGCGCTCAAGTTCTTCCTGGGCAAGAAGTGGCTGGACAGGAGACGGCGCTGGAAGGAGCAGTGCAAATTTCTGGCGAGGAGACTGACCAAAAAGAAGGAGAAGGTGGGAGCAATGAACTCCGTGGTGATGGTGCGAAGATATTGGATGTTTGTCCGGTGAAGAAGGACCCTCAGCAATTGCTGGTTAAAGGTCTTCTGACTCGGATTTATTGGAAGGTTGCTGTTGGCAAGTTGCCTGTGGGGCAAAGAGACTGCCAGAAGGGGTCCAATAAGATGGATCGAAATTTGGTTATTAGCATGTCATCCGAGGGTGCAAGCGAACAGGATGAGAACCTGGCACTGGAGGACGATGCTGATCAGTCAATGGGTGATGGTGCGATGGTGGTTATGGTGTATGATCCAGGAACGCTGATTCAGTCGCCAACAACTGATTGGGTTATGCGTCGCGGTCTGACCGATCGTACCGTCTGGCCAGCAATGGCGGCTATGGCACAGAGGATATGTGCTGAAATGGTTCAAGTGGATGAAATGAATGCCCAGCTAGGGACTGGAGCACTCCTTTTTCAAAGGAGAGATCAAGGATACTATGGTGATTTGCATCATTCGTTCCATGACAATCCGTGCTTTCCGGCGGTGGGAAATTATCTCTTTCGGTGATGGGTGCATTGTTATCTCCTGGTCTGGAAGGGGAATTCAAAAATACTGATACGTTTGGAACTGCTATGGAGGCAATTGCCTATGATTGGAGTCGCAGTCCAGGCATGGAAGTTCACATTGAACTTATGGCAAGGGTAGCCAAATTGGTTCATCCGTTCCTTACCCTCGGAGCCCAAGGGTCAGTGATGGTTTCGGAATTTCTCTGGCAGCGCGGGAGGGCCCAGTTGATGGAGTTCCTTCAGGCGGCGACTTGCGCTGATCAATTGGAGGTTCTCTGGAGAAGGATGGACGACGATGCTGATGAAGAAGTGGATCCTTCGACAGCGGTGCTGGAAGTTCTTGGACCGGAGGATGCGGTACTGGATCAAGGGAACAATGAATCCCTTATCCCTATTGAAGATGCTGGAGGTGAGACAATTGGTGACACTGGAAGGGATGGCAAAGCGCCAGAAGTTTCTCCGGAAGAGGAGACATCCAGTGGGTCATCAAGACTGGCGGACACAAGGATTTTCTTGTGGTCAGTGTACTCCCGCGTGGCTTCTAATTTCTCTACGCAGGACCGCACTACTGGTAAGATCTTTGACAGCACAAAAGGGTATCCTGGTGAAGGACCAAACAATGATGACAATCCTTCCTCTAAGAGGAACTTACCCTGGATCTCGGAAGACTACCTTGACGAAGTGGTGTCAAAAAAGATGGAAAGGTCTTCAGATATGGATGGGTTGGATGGGTTTGTTCCGGGAAGTGAGGGACCGTTGGAAAAGGTAGAGGTGGAGAATGTTACTGCCTCTAAAATTCTTATGGCTCTTTGGAAGAAGGGATATAGAGCAGGGTATAGGAGGTTGTGTCGTTTGAACGCATCTGGATGCAAGGTTGGAGCAATGAAACGTCCAATCAAAAGGGTGCAGAAGATTGGCACTAGAAAGGCCTTCCTGAAAATGTTCAATGTTTTTGGATCGTCTCAGCATGGCTCAGGAGCTGGCGGAAAACCAATCATGAAGGTGGTAGGACCAAGGCCAGGTTTTCCAGCTGTACTCCAAGCATCAAATACTGATAGCACTTTGGGTGAAGGGAGCAGTTCCCAGGTACATGGCAATGTTCATGTAGAGCAGAATCGCCCTATGGATCGGTACGAGGCAGAGCGCTTGGAGAAGAGGAAGAAAGGCTTCTGCTATTGGTTCAGCAAGGGGAAAGATCGCTGCAAATTTGGTGAAGACTGCAAATTCATCCATTCAGAAGATGATGTGGTGCTACATTCGTATTGGTGCAAATACTATGTGGCAGGGAGAGACTGTTTCGCTGGAAAGGATTGTGCGTTCTCGCATGATGCAACTGGTGTGAGGTGCATCCAGTTTGCTCGGTCTGGGAAGTGTCGTTATGGTGACAGGTGTGTCTTCGAGCATGGTGTTCCGCTGGCTGAACAGAGGCCAAGGTCTCCAAGGACGCCCCCAAGGGATGGTCCAAGGAGAATTTCTGGTGCAAATGGTGGAGAAAAGGAGATCTCTCCTGAACAGTTCGATGATGGTGAGGAGGATTTTATGGTTTATGACGATGAGACCAAAATGACGGAACTGTTGATGGAGGCGATTTCATTTCTGTCCAAGGGCCAGCCAGATTTGGCTCGAGCAGAGGCGGACCCATTGTTCAAACTCCTGAAGTTCACTGGAGATACTGACCAAATGGATCAAGAATGGGTTTCGTGGACCAATGGTATGTTGTCCGTGCTGGAACTTCACGAAGTAGTGAAGTCGTATGATGTTTCGCTCGCGGAGGTGGAAGAATGGGTCAATGACCTGAGGATATGGTACGAGCGAGCCAATTTGGGAGAAGAGAAAGATTCCAAAAGAGGCAAAAAAAGGTCCCTAGAAAGGGAGTCCAGCAAGGATATTCCTGCAGAAAAAGAAGCGGTTGAAACTTCGGAGACGGAGGTTGCCGTTGAGGAGGAGATGAAAAAGGTAAAAAAGAAGAGGAAAGCTGCAGCTATCGAAGATCCTTACACTCTCATGGTTCCAAAGCCGAAGAAGATGCCGGCGATCATTGAGAAGGGTGGATCATCATCCAATGTGGTGGTCTCTGCAGTGCATTTTCGCACAAAGTCAAATGTCGGTGGAAAGACAAAGAAGAAGGAGAAAAGTCAAAGTCCCAAAAAGGAAGAGGTGGTAATGGTGCAAGGTCCTGAGGAAAAGGATCGTCCATCTGATGCGGATGCACCAGCGTCTACCACTGTGAATGCGGAGCTGGGTCAATCTTGCCAAGCGATTGAGGACGCAAAGAGAGAAGGATTGGTATCCTCAATTCAAAGGTGCGTGCAGGATCCTGTTCTTACAGTTTCGGACCTGGAGTATATTCTGCTGCAACTTCACCTCAAAATTGCCAACAATCGGAAAAAAGAAGTGATTGGATGGTATGGATGAAGGGATGGTTTTTCTCTTTCTGGAGACAGGTGCGCTGGAACAGCCAATGTGCTGACAAATGTAGTGGTTACTATTAAGGGTATGGAAATCCCTGATAGTAGAAGTCAGTAGTTTTTCGCGTAGCGAAGACCACGGTTTGTGGTGAAGAAGGCCGAAGAGTCTTCAATGATAAGAGGATCATGGTAGAAAAAGATTCTCTGTGGTTAGTGGGTTAGCCAATGTGCTATAATTTCGTCCTGGATGACGTAAAACCATATTGTGCATTTCAAGCAGCTGGCTGCTGCCTTAATGGCAGTTTTTGGCCAAAAGATCTGCACCTCCAATGTGTCCTAGGAAATCCTAGGACAGGGGGAGTGCGGAGCTGCAACTGGTATTGTAGAAAGGAGTTAGTGTTGGGGGTTGGAAGGGTCAATGAACCCGGAAATCTTGTTTGGCTCAAGATGGCCAAGAGCCGTCAGCTTTTGTTGAAAAAGTACGTACGCCTGGGGTTGGGTTTAACGGGTTGGAGTAGTCCCGTCCCTTCTCCTTTATCCTGTCCCCGTAGGGGTGGGTGTTCTTGTTTCTGGTTCGATCTGGGAAATCCATATAGGCAACTGTTGAGGGTTGGTTTCTTTCCCTGTTCCCTTTCGGTTGCCCCCGTACCCTAAACCCTAAACTTCATATCCTATGCCACACTAACATGGCGAAGGCCAAGATCGCTCGACTCCTTCACGATTCAAGCCCCGCACCCGAAGCCCCGAACCCGAAACCCGAGGGTTTAGGGTTTAGAGGGATTTTAGGGTTTTTAGAGTTTTAGGGTTCATAGTTTAGGGTTTAGGGTCCCTAAACCCTTAAACCCTACACACTAAACGAGCTTCTCGAGGGGCTTGCTTGTGGCGTTAAGGGGTTTGGGGGTGGAGGGTGTATGGTGTTTGCGGTTGAGGGTGTATGGGGTTCGGAAGTTCGGGGGCTATCTCTTATAGGATTCAGCTTGCATAGCATTCAGGGCTTTGCGGGTCTGCCCCAAAACCCTAAACCCTAAACCCCAAACCCGTTTTGACTTCCTTCTCCAGCTTGTCGCTGGCAGTCGCCCGCTCAGACGGCGGCGCAGCAGCAGGAACCTACATGAGTTACAGGGTCCTGAGGGAGGGGTTCTTAAGGGAGATTTAGGATTTAGGGCAATTTAGGGTTTAGGGTTTAGGGTTTCGGGTTTAGGGTTTAGGGTCTAGGGGGGTATGTAGCCCAAGGTTCCCTGATACTTCCTTCTACTTCCCTAAGGTTCCCTAGGTACCTGCTCCCCTTGAACTTGAAACCTTGGAAACCCCTATGGCCTCTGCCCAAAAACCTGACAACCCTGAACCCCTAAACCCTGAACCCTAAACCTCAAACCCTAAACCCTAAACCCTACACCCTTAACCCCTAAACCCCAAACCCCTGAACCCTAAACCTCAAACCCTAAACCCTAAACCCCTAACCCCTAAACCCCAAACCCCAGAACCCTAAACAGCCAAACCCAAACCGTGGAAGGGTTTGTCGCTTGAGGACTTCGCTTATGGGAGGTCGGGTTTATGGCCGAAGGCTATAATCATAACAAAAAGAAGAACAGTAAAAAACAATCATAACAAAAAAAGAATAGTAATGACAATCCTCATAATAATTAGAATAATAGTCATGATGACAGGGCTGGCATTTTTTTCCGGCAAAAAAGGGCTTTTGGGGCTGAAAAGACTAAATTCTCTCTCGAGCTGGTCCGTTCTGAACATGATGGTCCCTTTTTGGGTACCCTAAGGACCCTAAACCCTAAACCCTAAACCCCAAACCCTAAACCCTAAACCCTAAACCCTAACCCTACTAAACCCTACATAGTAGGGGCCGCCTTATAAGCGCAACCTCAAAAGAGGCCATAATGTTAGAGAAGTGACCAATCGCGGAAGAGCTGCGCGTTTTTAAGGTCTAGGGTCTGGTGCTAAACCCTAAACCCCTAAACCCTGAACCCCTAAACCCCTAAACCCTGAACCCCTAAACCCCTAAACCCCTAAACTTCTAAACCCCTAAACCCCTAAGTACGAGGGACCTTTATGTACTATTTGGCGCGTGGCTTGCTGCCTACCACACAACATACTTAATTTAAGAATTTAAGGAATTTAAGGTTTTTTAAAAATTTTAAAAAGCCCTTTTTAAATTTTAAAAAAACCTTGAATTCCTTAAATTCCTAAATACCTAATTTAGGAATTTAAGGAATTTAAGGTTTTTTTAAAATTTAAAAAGGCCCTTTTTAAAATTTAAAAAATTTAAAAAGGCCCTTTTTAAAATTTAAAATAACCTTAAATTCCTTAAATTCCCAAATAGCGAATTTAGGAATTTAAGGAATTTAAGGAATTTAAGGTTTTTTTTGAAATTTAAAAAAGGGCCGGCCCAACAATTTTATTTACGCAATTTCAGAATTTAAGGAATTTAAGGTTTTTTTAAAATTTAAAAAGGCCCTTTTTAAAATTTAAAAAATTTAAAAAGGCCCTTTTTAAAATTTAAAAAAACCTTAAATTCCTTAAATTCCTAAATTAGGTAAATAAAATTATTCGACCGGCCCTTTTTTTAAATTTTAAAAAAACCTTAAATTCCTTAAATTCCTTAAATTCTTAAATACCTAATTTAAGAATTTAAGGAATTTAAGGTTTTTTTAAAATTTAAAAGGCCCTTTTTAAAATTTAAAAAAATTAAAAAGGCCCTTTTTAAATTTTAAAAAAACCTTAACTTCCTTAAATTCCTAAATAGCTAATTTAGGAATTTAAGGAATTTCAGGAATTTAAGGTTTTTTTAAAATTTAACAAAGGGCCGGCCCAACAATTTTATTTACGCAATTTCAGAATTTAAGGAATTTAAGGTTTTTTTAAAATTTAAAAAGGCCCTTTTTAAAATTTAAAAAATTTGAAAAGGCCCTTTTTAAAATTTAAAAAAACCTTAAATTCCTTAAATTCCTAAATAGCTAATTTAGGAATTTAAGGAATTTAAGGAGTTTAAGGTTTTGTTAAAATTTAAAAAAGGGCCGGCCCAACAATTTTATTTACGCAATTTCAGAATTTAAGGAATTTAAGGTTTTTTTAAAATTTAAAAAGGCCCTTTTCAAAATTTAAAACATTTAAAAAGGCCCTTTTTAAAATTTAAAAAAATTAAAAAGGCCCTTTTTACAATTTAAAAAAACCTTAAATTCCTTAAATTCCTTAAATTCCTAAATTAGGTAAATAAAATTATTCGACCGGCCCTTTTTTAAATTTTAAAAAAACCTTAAATTCCTTAAATGCCTTAAATTCTTAAATACCTAGTTTAAGAATTTAAGGAATTTAAGGTTTTTTAAAATTTAAAAGGGCCCTTTTTAAAATTTAAAAAATTTACAAAGGCCCTTTTTAAACTTTAAAAAAACCTTAAATTCCTTAAATTCCTAAATAGCTAATTTAGGAATTTAAGGAATTTAAGGAATTTAAGGTTTTTTTAAAATTTAAAAAAGGGCCGGCCCAACAATTTTATTTACGCAATTTCA
Source organism: Symbiodinium natans (assembly GCA_905221605.1). Classification (NCBI taxonomy): domain Eukaryota; class Dinophyceae; order Suessiales; family Symbiodiniaceae; genus Symbiodinium; species Symbiodinium natans. Next base: position 43,565 of record CAJNDS010002225.1, read on the forward strand.
GAATTTAAGGAATTTAAGGTTCTTTTAAAATTTAAAAAGGCCCTTTTTAAAATTTAAAAAATTTAAAAAGGCCCTTTTTAAAATTTAAAAAAACCTTAAATTCCTTAAATTCCTAAATTAGGTAAATAAAATTATTCGACCGGCCCTTTTTTTAAATTTTAAAAAAACCTTAAATTCCTTAAATTCCTTAAATTCTTAAATACCTAATTTAAGAATTTAAGGAATTTAAGGTTTTTTTAAAATTTAAAAGGGCCCTTTTTAAAATTTAAAAAATTTAAAAGGCCCTTTTTAAAATTTAAAAAAACCTTAAATTCCTTAAATTCCTAAATAGCTAATTTAGGAATTTAAAGAATTTAAGGAATTTAAGGTTTTTTTAAAATTTAAAAAAGGGCCGGCCCAACAATTTTATTTACGCAATTTCAGAATTTAAGGAATTTAAGGTTTTTTTAAAATCTAAAAAGGCCCTTTTTAAAATTTAAAAAATTTAAAAAGGCCCTTTTTAAAATTTAAAAAAACCTTAAATTCCTTAAATTCCTTAAATTCCTTAAATTCCTTAAATTCCTTAAATTCCTAAATTAGGTAAATAAAATTATTCGACCGGCCCTTTTTTAAATTTTAAAAAAACCTTAGATTCCTTAAATCCCTTAAATTCTTAAATACCTAATTTAAGAATTTAAGGAATTTAAGGTCTTTTTAAAATTTAAAAGGGCCCTTTTTAAAATTTAAAAAATTCAAAAAGGCCCTTTTTAAAATTTAAAAAAACCTTAAATTCCTTAAATTCCTAAATAGCTAATTTAGGAATTTAAGGAATTTAAGGAATTTAAGGAATTTAAGGTTTTTTAAAATTTAAAAAAGGGCCGGCCCAACAATTTTATTTACGCAATTTCAGAATTTAAGGAATTTAAGGTTTTTTTAAATTTAAAAAGGCCCTTTTTAAAATTCAAAAAAAATTAAAAAGGCCCTTTTTAAAATTTAAAAAAACCTTAAATTCCTTAAATTCCTTAAATTCCTAAATTAGGTAAATAAAATTATTCGACCGGCCCTTTTTTAAATTTTAAAAAAAACCTTAAATTCCTTAAATTCCTTAAATTCTTAAATGCCTAATTTAAGAATTTAAGGAATTTAAGGTTTTTTTTAAAAATTTAAAAAGGCCCTTTTTAAAATTTAAAAAAATTAAAAAGGCCCTTTTTAAATTTTAAAAAACCTTAAATTCCTTAAATTCCTAAATAGCTAATTTAGGAATTTAAGGAATTTAAGGAATTTAAGGTTTTTTTAAAATTTAAAAAAGGGCCGGCCCAACAATTTTATTTACGCAATTTCAGAATTTAAGGAATTTAAGGATTTTTTAAAATTTTAAAAAGGCCCTTTTTAAAATTTAAAAAATTTAAAAAGGCCCTTTTTAAAATTTAAAAAAACCTTAAATTCCTTAAATTCCTAAGTTAGAAAGGATTTTAAGGTTTTTAAAAGGCTTTTAAAGGCCTTAAAACCTTTAAAAAGTCAAATGGGGAGGGTCCCGGGGCCCCCGGACTCAATTGAATTTTTTAAAAACCTTAAAAACCTTAAAATCCTTAAAAAATCAAATGGGGAGGGCCGAGCCATTTAGTTTTTTAAGGATTTTAAGGTTTTTCAAAGGCTTTTAAAACTCTTAAAATCCTTAAAAAACTAAATGGCTCGGCCCTCCCCATTTGATTGTTCAAGGATTTTAAGGCTTTTAAGGTTTTTAAAAAATTCAATTGGGTCCGGGGGAGAGATGCGCGGCTCGATTTGGCCAAATTTTGCCCGGAGGCTGCCCGGCAAAATTTGGCCAAATCGAGCCGCGCATTTCTCATCGCGTACGAAGAGCAGTCCGATTTGGCCAAATTTTGCCCGCAGGCTGCCCGGCAAAAATTGGCCAAATCGAGCCGCGCCTTTCTGGAGGCCCGAAATTATTTAAATTATTTTAATTATCGAAATTTTCATAAATTCCACCCGAATTTAAATATTGGAGGCCCGAAATTCGTTGTATTTCTTTGCGCAAAAGGAAATAACACAAGGAAATGATGTTACATGTATCCAAAATTAGGATGTCCTTTTCTTCTTTTTCTGTAGGAAAACCCACCTGAAAAGGACACCCCCACGAGAGATCTCTATCTTTTGGAAACCTTGAAGGAAAAGGTGCTTCTTTGTCCACTCTCGCCTTTCGTTCGTTTCATTCTCTGTCCCCTTTGCCATTTAAATATGAAAAATTCAAATGATGTATAATATGTAAAGAAGGGCGTCCAAGATGTTTAGAGTGTTTCCGGTGTCCTTTTCTTCCTGTTTCTGTAGCAAAACCCCACCTTAGAAGGACACCCACACCAGAGACTCCGATGTTTTGGAAGTCTTGAAGGGAAGGCACTCGCGTTTTCCACTGTGGCTTTCCTTTCGTTTTATTTTTTGTGCAGGAGGAAATAAGAGACAGAAATGATGTTACATGTATCCAAAATTAGGGTGTCCTTCTCTTCTTTTTTCTGTAACAAGACCCACCTTAAATGGACACCCACACCGGAGACCTCTATTTTTTGGAAACCTTGAAAAAAAGGTGCTTCTTTGTCCACTCTCACCTTTCGTTCGTTTCATTTCCTGTCCCCTTTTTTCGTTTACATATGAAATATGTAGGGGAAGGCGCGGCTCGATTTGGCCAAATTTTGCCGGGCAGGCTCCGGGCAAAATTTGGCCAAATCGGGCTGCTCTTCGTATGCGATGAGAAATGCGCGGCTCGATTTGGCCAAATTTTGCCGGGCAGCCTCCGGGCAAAATTTGGCCAAATCGAGCCGCGCATTTCTCATCGCATACGAAGAGCAGCCCGATTTGGCCAAATTTTGCCCGCAGGCTGCCCGGCAAAATTTGGCCATATCGAGCCGCGCCTTTCTGGAGGCCCGAAATTATTTAAACTATTTTAATTATTGAAATTTTTATAAATTCCACCCGAATTTAAATCTTGGAGGCCCGAAATTCGTTGTATTTCTTGGCGCAAAAGGAAATAACACAAGGAAATGATGTTACATGTATCCAAAATTAGGATGTCCTTTTCTTCTTTTTCTGTAGGAAAACCCACCTGAAAAGGACACCCCCGCGAGAGATCTCCATCTTTTGGAAACCTTGAAGGAAAAGGTGCTTCTTTGTCCACTCTCGCCTTTCGTTCGTTTCATTCTCTGTCCCCTTTGCCATTTAAATATGAAAAATTCAAATAGTGTATAGTATGTAAAGAAGGGCGTCCAAGATGTTTAGAGTGTTTCCGGTGTCCTTTTCTTCCTGTTTCTGTAGCAAAGCCCCATCCTAAAAGGACACCCACACCAGAGACTCCGATGTTTTGGAAGCCTTGAAGGGAAGGCACTCGCGTTTTCCACTGTGGCTTTCCTTTCATTCTATTCTTTGTGCAGGAGGAAATACGAGACGGAAATGATGTTACATGTATCCAAAATTCGGGCCACCTTAAATGGACACCCACACCGGAAACCTCTTTTTTTGGAAACCTTGAAAAAAGGGTGCTTCTTTGTCCACCTTCACCTTTCGTTCGTTTCATTGTCTGTCCCCTTTTTCGTTTACATATGAAAAAATTAAGATCGTATTTCAAGAAGGGCGTCCAAGATGTTTAGAGTGTTTCGGGCGTCCTTTTCTTCCTTTTTCTGTAGTAAAAAGCTCCTTAAAAGGACACCCGCACCAGAGACTCCGATGTTTTGGAAGCCTTGAAGGGAAGGCGCTCGCGTTTTCCACTGTGGCCTTCCTTTCGTTCCATTCTTTGCGCAAGAAGAAATAAGAGACAGAAATGATGTTACATGTATCCAAAATTAGGGTTTGTTTTTCTTCTTTTGTCTGTAACAAGACCCACCTTAAATGGACACCCACACTGGAGACCTCTAGTTTTTGGAAACCTTGCAAAAAGGTGCTTCTTTGTCCACTCTCACAGGACACCCACGCCAGAGACTCCGATGTTTTGGAAAGCTTGAAGGAAAGGCAACCGCTTTTCCACTGTGGCCTCCCTTTCGTTCTATTCTTTGCTCAAGAGGAAATACAGAAAGAAGTGATGTTACATGTATCCAAAGTTAGTGTCCTTCTTCTTTTTCTGTAACAAGACCCACCTTAAAAGGACACGCCCACCGGAGACCTCCATTTTTGGGATACCCTGAAAGAAAGCAGCCCGAAGACCTAAGATTTTTCAAGAATTTACGTCCCCAAAAGACAAATCGCAAGCACCGTCCCCCTAAGATGTTTAAAGAAGTTATGCACTCAACAGACAATTCGCAAGCACCGTCCCCCTAAGATTTTGGAAAAAGTATGCTCCCAAAAGACAAATCGCAAGCACCGTCCCCTCAAGATTTTGGAAAATATATGGAGCTACAACAAAAGAGGTTTGCTGAAGCAGAGAGGGAGTGAGACAGGGCGAGGCATGGAGAAATGCATAGACTGTGGGACAGAGGGTCTCTTAGCTTCCCCCTTCTCAAGTTCATGTCAGTTTTCTTTCTTGTGGAAAAGAAAGACGAAAAGAGAAGAGAGAAGAGGAATTTACATGTTCTTAGGCATGAAGAGAAGTATAGACTCGATAGACCGTGGGAGGGAGAGGGCCTCTTTGCTTGCCCATCTCTTTCTCCGTTTAGACAAGAACATAATTTGGAGAGAAGGGGGGCTGTGGCCTTCCTTTCGTTCTATTCTTTGCGCAAGAGGAAATACAGAAAGAAGTGATGTTACATGTATCCAAAATTAGGGTGTCCTTCTTCTTCTTTTTCTGTAACAAGACCCACCTTGAAAGGACACGCCCACCGGAGACCTCCATTTTTGGGATACCCTGGAAGAAAGCAGCCCGAAGACCTAAGATTTTTCAAGAATTTACGTCCCCAAAAGACAAATCGCAAGCGCCGTCCCCCTAAGATGTTTAAAGAAGTTATGCGCTCAACAGACAATTCGCAAGCACCGTCCCCCTAAGATTTTGGAAAAAGTATGCTCCCAAAAGACAGATCGCAGGCACCGTCCCCTCAAGATTTTGGAAAATATATGCTCCCCAAAGGCAAATCGCAACAGTCCCCCTAAGGTTTTTACAAAGAGAAGCTCCCAAAAGACAGATCGCAAGCACAGCCCCCCAACAATTTTGGAAAAGCGTATGTTCCCAATCAGTTTTTCTTGTGAAAGAGAAAGACAAGAAGATAAGAGAGACGAGGAGTTTACATGTCTTCCTACCTTGTTCCTTTCTTCTTCCGGTTCGCTCGCTTGTTCTCTCTCTCTCTCTCTCTCTCTCTCTCTCTCTCGCTCCCCCTCTCGCGCTCTGTTTTTCTTTCTTTCAGTGGGCTTGAGGGCAAGGTTTTCCCCACCCCCACCCCCACGAATCACTCTCTCGCTCTCTCTCTCTCTCGCTCTCTCTCTCTCTCGCTCTCTCTCTCTCTCTCTCTCTCTCTCTCTCTCTTTCTTTCTCACTCTCTGTCTCTGTCTTTCTTTTCTCTTCTGAGTGGTATGTCTCGTAGAACTAGAAGGGGGGGAGAGTGAGAGGAATGAAAGGCTCTCTCTCTCTCTCTCTCTCTCTCTCTCTCTCTCTCTCTCTTCTTCTGCTGGGCATGAGGGGCGTATGCCTTCCGCGCGCCAAGTGCGCCCGAGTCGACGTTCCCCTGCCGTTTGCCCCAAGCGGACCCTACCTATAAGGCCAACTGAGGTTACCGCTATATTTCTTCTGTCACTCTCTCTATCTCTTCTTTTCTTTTATGGGCCGTATGTCTTGTACAAGTGGAAGACGAGAAGGAGGGTGAGCTATTAGATTTGCTGAAGCAGAGAGGGCGTGAAACAGGGCGAGGCATAGAGAGAAGCATAGACCGTGGAAGCTCTTGGCTTTCCCCTTCTGAAGTCCATATCAGTTTTCAATTTTGTTGAAGAGAAAGAGAAACAAAGAAGAGAGAACAGGAATTTACATGTTCTTCCTAACTTGTTCTTGTCCCTCCCTCTTCTCTCCCCCCTCACCCTGTCTCTCTTTCTCTCTATCTCCTCACTATTCTTTTGAAGTGGTACGGGAATGTGGAATGAGATGAAGGCAGCGTCCCCTGGAGGGACCTGCCCCTCACAAGAAAAAGCCCGAGCATCAGCTTCCAAATAAACCCTGTTTCAACCACCCCCCACCCCCTTTCCCCTAGGTTTCGTATACTTTCTGCAGTAAGGATGTGATGCCCAATTGCTTTGACAAGTACCATATAAGACCTTATGTGCTTAATTGGAAAGCGAGCAATATCCGGTAACCTTGTTGGGAGATTTGTGGGAAACATTGAGAGTGAAAAGCAAGATGCTTGCGATCAATTCCTAGCAGCCTGTTTGAAGGTCCCACTAGGTGGTGAAATGATGTTTGCTCCAAGTATTCTCGTGTCCCCGGGACTTACAGTAAATCATTCGTCTTCTTTGCGTGTTTTTCTTTTCCTTCTTTCTTCCTTTCTTACCTCGATTTCGCCCATTCTCTGTCACTTTCTCTCAACAGCTCTCGCCCCTTCCCGCTGATGGTTCCATGCCCTACCCTTGCCTCCTTTCAAATGAATAGGCAAGAAGAGAGTAAGAGAGTAAGAGAGGAAGAGAGGAGAGGGAGACCCGTCCCCTACCCTTCCCTTTTTCGATACCCTTTTAAGAATAAGAAAGAGAAGAACAAGAGGAAAAAGAGAGAAGAGGAGGAAGGTAGGCAGAGGAAGAAGGACTTCCTCCCTTTCATTTGGCTTTGTCTTACATTTCGTTTTTGCCCTCTTCTGCCATCTCTTTTCTCAATGTCTTGCTGTCTCTCACTGTAAGGAAAGGAAGAGGCGAGAGGAGGAGGGGAGGGGAGGAGAGGCAATGGGTGCTGCTGGAAGCTCTTGCCCCAGGACATTCAACAAGCCTTGAAGGCCCCGACATTCGGGAGGCTCCCGGGAGGCCTGGAGGCTGAGACACAAAACGGGATGAGAAAAAGCCTCGCTCGTGGTTCTGTACACACCCGTAGCCCAATGTTGGCTTTTCCGTTTGCAGCGTCACCCCCGCAACATACCAGGGGTGGGGGAAAGTTCTAAACGCATGCCCCTCAGGGGCGGTCCCTTCGGGGATCATATGCTCGGAAGAAGAAGAGATGGAGAGAAACAACAAAGACGAGAAAGGAGGAGATGATGAGAGAGCGGGCCTCTTGCTTGCCCTGAGCTCTCTGTTCCTTGCAGTTCTCCTTTCTTATGCAAAAAGAAGAAGAGAAGAATATGGCAAGAGAAGGGAAAGCAAGAGAGAGTCGAGCGAAGGAGCAAAACAAACTTTCTTCTGCCCGCCGTCTTCCTCCATCTTCTCTTGTCCCTCTCGTTCTGTTCTTTCCTTATTCTTCGAAGAATGTTGTTGAGAGGAGGGGAGGAAGGGAAGAGGAGAGGGGGCGTGACAAACAAAGGAGCGGCAGAGTGAGGAGGAGTTTGCCCGTCGCCTCAACTCACCCGGAAGCGCCCAACGGGTTCGGAGGACCAATTTGTGAGGAAAGGAAGAGGCGAGGGGAGGGGAGGAGAGGCAATGTCTCATGGCGAGCTGGGAGGGAGGGTCTCTCTCTCTCTCTCTCTCTCTCTCTCTATCTCTCTGTCTGTCTCTCTTTCTCTTCTTCTTCCGCTGGGCTTGAAACTTTCCCTCTCTCTCTTCTTTCTATCAGTTCTTTGTATTGTTCTCACCTTTCCGGGATCTGTTTCTATTTTTCTGCGTTCCTTCTTCGCCTTAGCTCTTCACCAGAAAGGAAAGAATATGAAAGAAGGAGAGTGGCAGAGAGGTGAGAGGAAGGACCGAAGGCGAGTGAATAGGAGAACTCTTCCTCCGAATCTCGCGGCTACCAGTCCTCTTCTCCTTTTTCTTCCAACGCAGCTCGTCTTGGTTTATCACTTATGAAACGTGAGAGAAGAGCGAGGAATGAACAGAGGAGGAGGACAAGGCCCTGCTGCTTTTTCATCCCCTCCCCCCTCCCTCTCTCTCTGTCTCTCTCTCTCTCTCTCTCTCTCTCTCTCTCTCTCTCTCTCTCTCTCCCTATTCTCTTTTCCCTTTTCTCTTTCTCTTTTACTTGCTCCCTTTCTTTCTGTCTCTCTTTCCCTGGCTCTTGTTCTCCTTCTACCGTTCTCGGATTCGCTTCTTTTTCTCTTGTCTTTTCCCTTACTCCCTTGTCTGCTTCCAGAAGTAGAGAGGGAGGGAGGGAGGGAGAGAGGGAGAGAGAGAGGGATGAAGAGAGCAACGAAGACAAGAAAAGAAAAGATGATGAGAGCGAGGCCTCTTGCTTGCCCTGAGCTCTCCGCTCCTTTCATTCCTTTCTTACGCAGAGAACAGGGAGAAAAGAAGATGAAGAAGGCAAGGGAAGAAAAAGCGAGAGAGCCGGGCGAAGGAGGAGTTCACCCTTCCTCTCCCCACCGTCTTCCTCCGTCTTGTCTCTTCCTTTCTGTTCTCTGTTATTCCTCACTCTTTGCAGAAATGGAAAGGAGGGGAGGAAGGAAAGAGGAGAGGGGAGGGATGATAGCGCAAAAGATTGCAAAGCAAGGAGGATGAATGAGAGCTGAAAGGAAGGACAGAGGGTGATTGAAGAGGAGAACTCCTCCTCCGAATCTCGCGGCTACCAATCCTCTTCTCCTTTGTCTTCCCACGCAAGCTCGTTTTGGGTTTTCACCAAGAGACAGGAGGGAAGAACAAGGATGAACAGAGGCGGAGGACAAGGCCCTGCTGCAATCTTCATCTCCTCCTCTTTTCATCCCACCCTCCCCTCTCTCTTTTTTTGTTTTTTTCTCTCTCTCTCTCTCTCTCTCTCTCTCTCTCTCTCTCTCTCTCTCTTACTTTCTCTAACTTTCTCTCTTTCTTTCTCTTTTTCTTTCGGTCTTTCTTTCTTGCCCTTGTTCTCCTTCTGCCATTATCGGATTCGCTCTCTCTTTCTCTTGTCTTTTCCCTTATTCCCTTCTTCCTTGTGCATCGTCCTTCTGACTGAGAAAGGGAAGAGGGAGAAAAGGGAGGGGAAGAGAAGGGAGAGGAAGAGTGGGAGAAAGATAAACGTCAAGTCAAAGGTAAGAAGCGGGAAAGAGAAACGGAAAAGGGATGTTGCAGAAGTAGAGAGGGAGGAAGAGAGATAGAGAGAGAGAGAGAGTGACAGAGGGAGAGAGAGAGAGAGAGAGAGATGAAGCGAGCAATGAAGACGAGGAAGCAAAGATGATGAGAGCGAGGGCCTCTTGCTTTCTCTGAGATCTCCGTTCGGTTCATTCCTTTCTCATGAAGAGAACAGGGAGAAGAGAAGAGGAAGAACGGCAAAGGAAGAGAAAGCGAGGGAGCCGAGCGCAGGAGGAGTTCACCATTCCGCCGTCTTCCTCCATCTTATCTCTTCCTTTCTGTTCTATGCTGTTCCTTACTCTTTGCAGAAATGGAAAAGAGGGGAGGAGACAATATAGGAGAGGGGAGGGATGAGAGAGCAAGAGATGGCAGAGAGAGCAGAGCGAGAGAGAGAGAGAGAGAGAGAGAGAGAGAGGGAGGACAAGAGATACATCGCAAGAGGGAAGGAAAGGAGAGAGAGAACCACATCGAGAGGAAGTGGCATGTTCCCTTTCCCTTTCGATTGTGCTGGTCAAAGATGAAGGCAAAAAGAATAGAGAAGAAGGGTCAAACAAAGGAAGGCAGAGAGGGAAAGCCACGACTATGAAGAATTCGACATGTCCATCTCCACGTATATTCCTTTGTCATCACACTTCCTTTCTTTGTGTCTTCACGGAACACGCTAGAGAAACAAGGACGAAAGAGAAATGACTGACCTATTCTTGATGGTTCCGGTCTGGGCGCCGAGATGTTTATCATATGGTACGTGGGCTACCGTAAATCCTAAACCCCAAGCCCTTTTGCAAAGAGTTGCTTGAAACTTGAAACTTGGAACAACAAACATTAAATCATACTCTATATCTGATACTTCCAAAGTCATTGTTTAAATAAGAAACGAAAGGGATCGCCAAATAATACGTAAAGGTCCATGCCACAAACCCCTAAACCCCTAAACCCCTAAACCCCTAAACCTCTAAACCCCCAAAACCCCACAACTCAGATAGTACTCCTGTCCACTCAGGGTCAAACCCTCGAAGTACACATGGTCGCCGCCCATGCCCCCCACCCCCACCAACTTGTGCGATGCACTTGAAGAGATCCTCGGCTGTGAAGTACCCCTAAACCCTAAACCCTAAACCCTAAACCCTAAACCCTAAAACATAAAAACTAAACCCTATGCGCTGCTTGAAGACGCGCCCCTCAATCCGAAAGTCCCCGAAGCCATACTCCTTGAACTTCCGCCGCTGCCAGCCAGCCTTCGTCCAGCCATTGCCGTAGCTATCGCGCGATGCAGTGTCAATCTCAATCTCCTGGACTTCTTCGGACAGCTGGCTGTCATCCCCCTGGAAGTGGATCGCTTCGAAACGGAAGTCTTCGGAGATCATGCCCTCCTCTTCTGACTGCTGTGCCTCAAAGAGGCTCAAGCCGCCATGCTTTGGGTAGCCATGGTCGCCGAAGTGCAGGTGGTTGCAGCTCTTTCTGCATGAACCGATGCCGTGGTCCACCTCCCACCAGCACACACCGAGCGGATGTTCGTGATGTGCGGTTCCGCGGAAGGGGTCGAGCACGCGTGCATCCCAGTTTCGCAACAGCTCCTTCGGCGCTCAACCCTCGCTCTTTTGCGAAGAGGTGGCATGTCCAGGAGAAGGTTCTCGATACACGTGAGGATCTGCAAAATCACCCAGTCCAGCTCACCATCCGTCGGCGGTGGACCCTGGTACACTCCTGCAAAACCTGGACGAATGATAATATGAAGGTGACCCAGCTCACCATGAGAAAATATAACGTAGATGGGTGATTCTTGTGTGGTACTGGTAGTCCTTTTGACTGACCCGAAACTTGCTCATGTTGGATTAACTGGAGCCAAGCCCAGTGTCAAAAACATTGTCAAACCAGAAACGTTGCGGATTGTTTTTTGTGGGGGAGATCCTAGGTTTGGGGCGGGTTTTGGTGCCTGAGGGTTTAAGCTATTAGGCGTTCATGGCTTGGGGATTTCTGGCCTAGGGCCCCCCCATCCGGCGATACTTGCTTCACCTGGCCCCACCACCCAGCAAGAGGAAGCTACACTCCGGCTGAGTGGCGTTGCATAAACCAAGACAGCCAATTTCTCAGATCCGCAGCTCTTCCCCCTATGACCCCTCATTAGGGTACTACGCAGGGGAAGCCGGAATTTAGAGCTAGAGCTACTCATAAACAAGTGACCCGACATTCAAGGGCCGTCCCGCACGCACACACGGCCCAGGCACCACCAGCAAACACAAGGAGCGCGGCAGACCTTTCTTGATCCCATGCCTCATATACTCAGAGGAAGATTGCCAAGGCTCTTCGCTTGAAGTCTTTACCTAGGAGCCTGAGCAACCTACAAGCCTAAACAAGCCTTAAAAAGCCTAAACAACCCTGAACAAGGCAGCAAGCCTAAGCACCCTGACCCTAATAAGGTTCCCTTGCCCGGCACACGAGACCACTCGAACGAGAAGCGCAAGCACTCGCTTGGACTGCGAGTGCGTCGCCGGCGTAACCAACCCTGAACCCTAAACCCTCAACAGCCCTAAGCAACCCTGAACAGCGCTAAGCAACCCTGAACAATCCCAATCCCGACAACTCCTCAAGCCTACAGCCCTAAAACCTTCAACCCCAAAACCCCTTGCAACCCTGAGCCTACCTCCTCAACCCTAAGCCCTAAGCCCTAAACCCGAAACCCGCCTCTTCTTGATGGCCGGCCGAAGCAGCCTCGACACACACCTGGCGGTTAAGGCATCCCAGGTTGAGGGACGTTCAGGGCTTAGGTGTTTAACTAGGGTTTAGGGGTTTAGGGTTTAGGGTTTAGGGGTTTAGGGTTTAGGGTTTAGGGGTTTAGGGTTTAGCGTTTCGGGTTTAGGGTTTAGGGTTTTGGGTTTTGGGTTTTGGGTTTTGGGTTTTGGGTTTTGGGTTTTGGGTTTTGGGTTTTGCGTTTAGGGTTTAGGGTTTAGGGTGTAGGGTTTAGGGGTTTCAGGGTTTAGGGGTTTAGGGGTTTAGGGTTTAGGGGTTAAGGGTCCCTACTCACAAGCTACAAGCCCTCGAGACCCTAGACCTGGCTCGTGTGCCCACTTACAAGCGCCGGGGTATGACCTAAATATTAAAGACTTCGGTCTCAATGTTTTCCCTTTACACCTTGAATTGAGCAAGCACACCCCAACCCTTAAGCTCTCAACCCCATACACCCTAAACCCTAAACCCTGAACCCTAAAACCCTAAACCCTAAACCCTAAAACCCTAAACCTTAAACACTAAACCCCCCCCCCCCCTCCGCCGGCCTCCTCCGAACGTGGGGCGCTTCCTGCAGCTAGGCGCTTTCGTGTCAGAGCCGCCTGGAGGGGCTTCTTTTAACGACCCACCCGTACCGATTTAGGGTTTAGGGTTTAGGGTTTAGGGTGTAGGGTTTAGGGTTTAGGGTTTAGGGTTTAGGGTTTAGGGTTTAGGGTTTAGGGTTTAGGGTTTAAGGTTTAGGGTTTAGGGTTTAGGGTTCAGGGTTCAGGGTTTAGGGTTTAGGGTTTAGGGTTTAGGGTTTAGGGTTTAGGGTTTTGGGTTTAGGGGTTTTGGGTTTTGGGTTTTGGGTCTAAGTTCTAGGGTTTAGGGTCTAGGGAGGGCACTACCCTCCAAAGATTTAGAAAATTGGATGGGGAACCAGGACAGATCAAAAAAGAACCCGCCACAACCCCAGGCATCAAAGAGCCCCCCCCCCCCCCCCCCCCCCCCCCAGACCAAAATCCCCTAAACCCTAAACCTAACCCCCAACATCCTGAACCCCAAACCCCGAACCCCAGACCCCAGACCCCAAAACCCAAACCCCAAACCCCAAACCCTAAACCCTAAACCCCAAACCCCAAACCCCAAACCCCAAACCCCAAACCCCAAACCCCAAACCCCAAACCCCAAACCCTAAACCCTAAACCCTCAGCCCGGCCTCCCGGCTCTGCCGGATGCGCTCCAGCTGCTCCTCCGAGAGGGCCACCTTGGCGCCCCCGGGGCCTGGGCAGGTCCGAAAAAGAATCCCCGCAAGCGCGAGGGGTTTAGGGTTTAGGGTTTGGGGTTTCGGGTTTAGGGTTTAGGGTTTAGGGTTTAGGGTTTAGGGTTTAGGGTTTAGGGTTTAGGGTTTAGGGTTTGGGGTTGAGGCTTCTTGGACGCAGGACTTCAGGGCTTTGAGGGGTTTCGGGGAAAAACCCTAAAAGCCCAGGAGGAGGAGGGGGTTAGAGGAGATCAGGGCTGAACGAGTGAGGACCCGAAGAAAAACCTCAAAACCCTAAACCCTAAACCCTGAACCCTGAACCCTAAACCCTAAACCCTAAACCCGAAACCCCCAAAAACAAGAACCCTCAACTCCCCAGTCCCTCAGCACACCTGCTACGACTTGGAATGTTCCCCACCTTCTAGTAACAGTCCTGAATAGGGCTTGAGGGTTCAGGGTTTAGGGTTTAGGGTTTAGGGTTTAGGGTTTAGGGTTTAGGGTTTAGGGTTTAGGGTTTAGGGTTTAGGGTTTAGGGTTTAGGGTTTAGGGTTTAGGGTACCCCCCATGATAATCCTTGAACAGGACTGTTCGTAGAAGAGGGAAACATCCCGAGCCATGACCTTCAAGAACCCCCAACAATCTGGCACTTAGGATTCAGGGCATTGGGGTTCAGAGTTTTTCGTTTAGGGGCTTGGGATTTTAGGGTTCTCAGTGTAAGGGGTATTTCAGCTTAGCGTCTGTGGGTGTGTAAGCTTTGGGATTTTGGCTCCCTAAACCCTAAACCCTAAACCCTAAACCCCAAACCCTAAACCCTAAACCCTCGGTCTTGGGGCTTCGGACCGCCGACTTTCTTTTCATCTCTCAGTCTGTGAGCGCCCCGGCCAGCTCGGAGAAGCGCAACAGCTACTGCCGTACATACGCTCTTTGTAGGGATCCACCACTCCACCTTAAGCACCCCCAGTGCAGCAATGTTATCGTCAACCGGCCGAGCCAGTGATTTCACCATGTCGTGATTGATTGCCTCGTTCTTGGCAGAGCTGAATTTCAATTCTCAACCCGGTCGCAGGTACTTCTTCTAGTTTCAATGATCGTCGGCATCTTAGTAGCAGCCATCGTCGTAGTAGTCCTCGTCATAGTAGTCGTCATAGTCGTCGTCATAGTCGTCGTCAAGGAAATCATCGTCATACAGGTCGTCGTCATAACCATCATCCTCACCATAGTCGTAGTCGTAATCATCGTCGACTGCGGAGAAGAAAACACCCATGATTCTAGCCTCTCTGCCGCAGAAATGCCAAGATTGCACACAGCCTTCTCCACTACACTAAAGCCAAGCGAAAGTCGAAATTTCACCTGCCTAAAGCCAAAGGTCCTGACCACACCTCGTGAAAGGAGGCAAAGTATTATCAATCTACTAGTCGCTCGTGCTGCACAGAATAGCCCTACCCTCTCAAACACTTTTTTTGCTTCAAAACTTGAGCCAAGGATAACAACAACAGTCCCTGCAGCCGGCAAAAGGGATGGGGTGCCCTGGGCTTTTCCTCAAGCTTAGAGCACCCTCAAGATGTAGGAAGAGGAACTTCGCGTGTCAAAACATCAGACTTAAACTTAACCCTTGAAGTCTCAAACTCTTGCGTTCTGAACTTGAACCTATTCCCTCAACCCTAAATCCTAACTCCTGAAGCACCAGCTGCAGCCCTCAATCCAGAAACCCTCACACTCTAAGCCATGAATCTCAAACCCGAAAATCCTGAAACAAAACACTCCCTCAGGCTCTGACAAGCCTAAACCCCGTAAAACCACCAAAACCCCCCCGAAAGTCTGGAACCCTAAGAGACCCTCAACCTTAAAGGCCCCCCTTGGGGTGCTCAGGTTTCGGTTTAGAAATTCAGGGGCTGTAGGGCTTGGGGGGTTTAGGGGTTTCGGCTTAGGCCCCAGACCCCGAACTCCTTGAGGCACCCCGCTTGTCGGGCCCTCCAAAGGAGCCGTCGCCACGTGCAGGGGGCAAGGCGCGTCCCGAGCCTGGCTCGGAGTGGCCTGGCCTCGGGGTTTAGGGTTTAGGGTTTAGGGTTTAGGGTTTAGGGTTTAGGGTTTAGGGTTTAGGGTTTAGGGTTTAGGGTTTAGGGTTTAGGGTTTAGGGTTTAGGGTCTAGGGTTTGGGGTTTAGGGTTTAGGGTTTAGGGTTTAGGGTTTAGGGTTTAGGGTTTGGGGTTTAGGGTTTAGGGTTTAGGGGAGTTTAGGGTTTAGGGGAGTTTAGGGTTGAGGGTTCCAGGGCCGGCCTGTAGGGCTTGTGGGTTAAGGACTGAAGGCTTAATGTTTCCAACTTACTTGGGGTTTGGAACTTAGGGCTCAGGGTAAACCCTAAACCCGAAACCCGAAACCCGAAACCCTAAACCCATAAACCCTAAACCCTATATAAACCCTAGTTCAGGCAAGCAAAACAAACTGTCAAACCCGGAAACCCCAAGGGTTTATTTAGGGTTTGGCGTTTAAGGTTTGGGGTTTCGGGTTTGGGGTTTAGGGCTTAGGGCTTAGGGCTGAGGGCCCCGAGACCGATACCCCTAAAACCCTAAGACCCTAGAACCCTCAACCCCAAAAGCCCCTAACCCTGCCCCTTGAATCAACGAATCCTAAACCCGAAAAGCCTACCTGATACATCCTGGAGCCCTACCATTGATTCAAACTTGTGGGGCCGTAGCTTTGGGGCTTAGGGCTTAGGGCTTAGGGCTTCGGGCTTAGGGCTTAGGGCTGAGGGCTTAGGGCTTAGGGCGCTGAGGGCTTAGGGCTTAGGGCGTAGGGCTTAGGGCTTAGGGCTTCGGGCTCCTCCCCGCCAAGGGACGCTGCAGCCTCCGCTCTAAGGCCTGGCGCCGCTTCTTCTCGAGGAGGAGCTGCGCCAGACGAGCGCTCGAGGTGGATTTGGGGGGGGGGGGGGGGGGGGGGGGGGGGCTGAAAGAGGGGGGGACACGTTTAGGGTTTAGAGTTTCGGGTTTAGGGCTTAGGGGTTAGGGTTTAGGGCTTAGGGCTTAGGGCTTAGGGCTTAGGGCTGAGGGCTGAGGGCTGAGGGCTGAGGGCTTAGGGTTTAGGGGTTTCTGGCCACATGCTGCAGGGCTTCGACCCTTTAGGGTTTGGGGTTCAGGGCCGCTGGATCCCTAAGCTCGAAACCCCCCGACCCCCTGAATCTAGGGTGTGAGGATATAGGGTTTAGGGCTTAGGGTGTAACTCGCGAGCCTGAAACCGAAGCCCTCGAAAGCAACACCCGAAAACCGAACCCCACCAAGCGGCTCTCCGAGGAACCAAACCTTTTTCAAACACCGGGCTCTCGACCCTACCCAGCTTCCACGGAGAAAGCAGCCGGCGCCTCGAAACCCTAAACCCTAAACCCTAAACCCTAAACCCTAAACCCTAAACCCTAAACCCTAAACCCTAAACCCTAAACCCTAAACCCTAAACCCCAAACCAACCGACCTCCACCTCTATCCAGGTTTTGTTCGGGTTTAGGCTCCAGAGTCGGGGGATGCTCTCCTTCGTGTAGCAGCAAACCCTGAAACCTAAACCCTAAACCCGAAACCCTAAACCCTAAACCCTAAACCTCTTAACTCTCAAGCCGAACACCAACCAGGAAATTTTCGAAACCCTAAACCCTAAACCCTAAACCCTCCACACTTCGCCCCTGGCCTGCTGCTCAGGGGTCAACTGTGTGGGCCTGGCGCGCAGCAGCCGGGGCTCTTCAAGCGTGGGGAGAGGTTCGCGGTTCGGAAGGGTCGCAAGGGACCCCGAAACCCCTAAACCCTAAACCCTAACTAAACCCTAAACCCTAAACTGGCCCTAAACCCTAAACCCTACACCCTAAACTCGAATTGGGGTTTGGGTTGGGGGACTGAGGGGCTCAGGGTTCAGGGTTTAGGGTTTAGGGTTTAGGGTTTAGGGCTTAGGGCTTAGGGCTTAGGGCTTAGGGCTCAGGGCTTGGCTTAGGGCTTAGGGCTTAGGGCTTAGGGCTTAGGGCTTAGGGCTTAGGGCTTAGGGCTTAGGGCTTAGGGCTTAGGGTTTAGGGTTTAGGATTCAAGGCCTCACCCAACCTCAAAACCCTGAAGCCAAAACTGGCATCCCCGTTTCCGACATCAACAACAGCCGGGAAAGTAGGGAAGACATCAGCGGCTGAGGGTTTCGAGTTTACGGTTTGCGCAAGATCTGCCACGCTGAACCCCAAACCCTAGACCCTAAACCCCAAACCCAAAACCCTAAACCGTGCAGGGTCTGGGGAGTGGTGCCGGTGTTTGGTTCAGGATTTCGGTTTGAGGCTTTGGGTGTACAGCTTAGGGCTTTTGGTAGTACAACTAGGTTGGCCCCTTAAACCCTTTGGACAATATTCCTCTATCTATGATGCTCCAACAAGGGAAAAACGTGTGTTAAAAAACAAAAAGTCCCAAGGCCCTACCGGGTTTAGGGTTCAGGCCTAAAACCTAAACCCTAAACCCTAAACCCTAAACCTACAAGACCTTACAAGGCTCCTGTTCAGCTCGGTGGGCTCGTCGGCCAGGCTCCGCTGCCGCTTCAGTGCACGCTCCTGGCAGATCTAGACCCCTTTTCAGGGGCATAAGGAGGGTTTAGGGTTTAGGGTTTAGGGTTTAGGGTTTAGGGTTTAGGGTTTAGGGTTGAGGCTTGAGGCTTGAGGGTTGAGGGTTTAGGGTTTAGGGTTGAGGGTTGAGGGTTGAGGGTTTAGGGTTAGTAGAAGGGACCCTGAATCTTATTCCTTTATGTAACCCCGATATACACCTTATTAGGGTTTAGGGTTGAGGCTTGAGGCTTGAGGGTTGAGGGTTTAGGGTTTAGGGTTTAGGGTTGAGGGTTGAGGGTTGAGGGTTGAGGGTTTAGGGTTTAGGGTTAGTAGAAGGGACCCTGAATCTTATTCCTTTATGTAACCCCGATATACACCCTATATAGTCCCGATATGCCTAAGTGGCCCCTAACTAACCCCCAAATAACCCCTAAGGTCCCTTTTTAAGGGTCCCTCCTTTAGTCCCTTGACCCCTAAACACCCCCTAGAACCGAAACCCTAAATCAGCCCAAACTCGAGACCCGAGACCCTAAACAAACCCTAAGCCCTTCTTTGTTGAAGGGCTTTGGGGTTTGGTTTAGGGGTTTAGGGGTTTAAGGCATAGGGTTCAGGGTTTAGTGTTTGGGGTTTAAGGGGTGTGGAGTTTTAGGGGTGTAGGAGTGGACAAAGGACGCTACACGAGCAGAAGGCCAAAACAGTCTTCCAAGCCATTTGGGGCGCATTTGGAGGCTTGGTGGGGGTTGGGGGGAGGGAGGGGGGGTAGGTTCAGGTTAGATGCACCCTAAACCCTAGACCCCAAACCCTAAAACCGTTTTGCTATATGTTTGGGGAGGCGGGAGGGGCGAGGTGGGAGGAGGGGTATAACAGAGATGGCTCCTAGGGTAAGCGACATGAACTTTCTGGGTTCAAGCTACACTCTCCGCCCTGCCTCCATCTGATGAGATTAAGCCGGCACATCAGCTCAGGGGACGTAGACTTGGAAATTAGAGTTTAGGGTTTGGGGTTTAGGGTTTAGGGTTTGGGGTTTGGGGTTTAGGGTTTGGAGTTTGCTATGAGAGTTTTCGGTCTGGTGGGTCTGAGGGTCTGGGGGTCTCGGGCGATTTGGGGCACGTTCAGCTCGCGGCTGATGGTCCTAAACCCTAAACCCTAAACCACAAACCCCGAACCCTAAACCCTGGAGTATCAGGCGGCTGAAGCTTCTTCAGCTGAAACCCTAAAACCCTGAAACCCTTAAACCCTGAAACCTAAAAGACTAAACCCCAAGCCCTGGAACCCTACAACCCTAGAACCCTAGCACCCTACACATCCCTAAACCGCACATTCTGTGAGCCGGAACGGAAGAAGGGCCCGAGGGAGCACTTTGAGCTGATTTTTTGAGGTGTGCCCCCTTTGTACTAACAGCCCTTAATAGGGATGGTAATGGGGGGGGGTACTAGAATTCTAAACCCTAAACCCTAAACCCTAAACCCGTATAAGGACTGTCGATAGTACAAGGGGGATCATCAGATGATCCCTGAAGCCCCAGCAGCTCCGAAGCCAGTCTGAAACCAGGCCAACTGAAGCTTCAACTAGCGAGCAGGGTTTAAAGTTTCGGGTTTAGGGTTTAGGATTTCGGGTTTCGGGCTTAGGGTTTAGGGTTTAGGGCTTAGGGTTTAGGATTTGGGGTTTAGGGTTTAGGGTTTAGGGTTTAGGGTTTAGGATTTAGGGTGCTGAAAAGCGGGGCTACAGGTTTGGGCATTGGACAAATAACCATCATGAGGGCATATCGGGCGCATGGAGTCGGGCACTCCAACTGGCACAACGTCCCTAATGAGCCTCGTAGAAACTCAAGCCCTACTTCTGGTCAGGAGAGAAACGCAGTGGACAAACCCTAAACCCTGAACCCTAAACCCTAAACCCTAAACCCTAAAACCCTAAAACCCAACAACCTCCCAGGCCTCAGAGAGACCATCCACCCCCCAAGGGTTTCAGGGTTTAGGGCTAGGGTTCACGGTACCCTTCGGAGAAGCCCCCCAGGCCACCCAATCTCGGCTTCCATGGGACCAAATTTTTCACTCGCGGTATGAGGATGCCACGCCAAGGTATGACGCCGAACGGGTCCTAGCTAGTAGACCCCTGTGCGTCTTGCCGAGATGGAAAGCCAACAACGCCAAGCTGCTGCTCTCTTTCGGCTGGTACCGGAACCACGAGCTACACGGCATCCCGCGTGAAGAAATCTCGGGTCCAGGTGTGGTTGGTCTGCGCACCCTGAACTCTGACGAAAGACAGTCACCTGCCGTGTGGCCCGGCTCCGAACTAGCAAGATTTCGCCGATGTTGACTCGATCCCTTCGGGAAGTCTTTCGGCCAAAACCATGTGAAGCAGGGTTTATACTACTGTTTTTGGTGAGTGCTTTTTAGGTTCCTTTTTTAACATTGGTGAGTGTAAAAACCCTACTTCATGTCCCGATTCAAATGTTCGGGCTTTTTCACGAAAATGGCTGGGAGTTCGGCCAGTCCTCCGGCAAAAATGTTTCCCGATCCAATGTGAAGACCTTTGTCGACAACGGACTCGGGAGTCTAGCCCCAAATCCTGCAGACCACCCTAAACCCTGAACCCTAAAACCCTAAACCCTAAACCCTAACAGATTCCTTCTGAACTCACGGCAGGCTTTGGCAAATCCAAGGTCTTAGAAAAACTGTCGACACGTGCTTCGTTCACGCGGACACCCACCCCCAGACATCACCCCAAACCCTAAACCCTAAACCCTAAACCCTAAACCCTAAACCCTAAACCCTGAGGGGGACATCCGGCGGCACGCCGACAAAGTCTTAAAGAATTCGGGCGATTCACGCGAGGCTCAGAAGTGGATCTCGGCCTTGCTGTCCTTCGCGGCAACTTGAAGCCATCGCCAAAAAAAGCAGCTGAACCCTAAACCCTAAACCCTAAACCCTAAACCCTAAACCCTAAACCCTAAACCCTAAACCCTGACCCCCTCTCCCCCAACAAACAAACTTGCTCAAACCCTCAGAGCTCATGCTGTAAACGCCTGGGCCCGAAAGCTAACTCTGCAGGAGAGCCACCCTTGAAGGGCAAACTGTGCGCTGTGTAGGGCCTATCGACCCTAAACCCTAAACCCTAAACCCTAAACCCTGCACCCTAACCCCTAAACCCTAAACCCTAAACCCTAAGGGTAACTTTCCGAACCTGTACCTTCTTCTCGTCCCTTCCTACTTTGCCCACTGGTTGGGTTGGGCTTGTTGGGTTGGGGTTTTAGGGCTTGAGGTAGAGGGTTAGGGTTCAGGGTTTAGGGTTTAGGGTATAGGGTTTAGGGTTTAGGGCTTAGGGCTTAGGGTTTAGGGCTTAGGGTTGCTGTTGTTTGGGACCCGAAACCCGAACCCCACGTCCTTCTGTAGGGGGTCCCAAAACTTCTAAACCGGATACTCCGAAGGCTTAGATTTTAGGGCAATCACAAAGTCCTTCAACCGTAACCCCTCAACCCTGGCCCCTCCCACCAGGGGAAGGGGCAGGTGTTGAGGCAGGATAGGGTTTAGGGTTTAAGCTTCGGGGTTTAATCCCCTAAACCTCCAACCCCTGTTCCTTTAAGCCCCAGATAAGCCACCTCTCTCACAGAAGGGTTTAGGGTCTAGGGTCTAGGGTTTAGGATTGAGGGTTTAAGGTTTAGGGTTTAGGGTTTTTAAGTGCACAGGCCTCCGCTTCCTCCTTGGACTCCTCCAGGTCATGGTGCTCTGACTTTGGTGGAGGGGTTTGCGGGTTTAGGGTTTTGGGTTTAGGGCTTCGGGCTTAGGATTTAGGTTTAGGGTTTAGGGTTTAGGGTTTACGAGTTCAGTTTAGGGGCTGAGGGTTTAAGAGTTTAAGGGCTTCAGGGCTAAAGGCTTCAGGATTTTAAGGGCTGACGGGTTTAAGAGTTTAAGGCTTTAAGAGTCTAAGGGGAGTTTAGGGGTTTAGAGCTTCATGGCTTTAAGGGTTCACGGGTTTAAGGGTTTAGGGCTTGCGCGTTTTAGGGGTCCCTAAACCCTCAACCCTAAACATTGAGGGTTTCCGGGGGGGGGGGGGGGGGGGGGTGCAGGGTCGAAAGGCTTCGGGTCGAATGGTCCAACTCAGACCATGCCACTTCCCCAAAGCCAGGGGGCTTTGGGTTTAGGGTTTCGGATTTAGGGTTTACGGTTTAGGGTTTAGGGTTTAGGGTTTAGGGTTTAGGGTTTAGGGTTTAGGGCTAGGGTTTAGGGCAGCCTTTAGCTTGTGTCGAGCCTTCACCGGCTCCAAGTTCAAGATGTCGGGCTGCTCGCCTTGCCCGGCCACCGACGCCTCTCAGGATTCAGGGGCTGCCCTTCTTCGGGCTTTAAAGGAGATTCTTTAGGGTTTAGGGTTTAGGGTTTAGGGTTTAGGGTTTAGGGTTTGGGGTTTAGGGTTTAGGGTTTAGGGTTTAGGGTTTAGGGTTTCGGGTTTAAGGTTTAGGGTTTAGGGTGTAGGGTTCAGGGAGGATTCTTTGGGCTGTTCCTACTAAGGACGCTTATACAACAGTCCTTAGTAGGGATTAGACTAGGGGGTACTATAAGCCCTATCAAGGCCGTTCGTATCGCGGATGATTTCTACAGTAGATTCTACAGCGCTCATCAAACAATCGATTCTGTTGATTTGCCCTTGCAAGAATGTTGCAAACCATGAACTGAAAACGATCTTGATTTTGTGGTCCCCCCTCCCCCCCCCCCCCCCCCCCCCTCCAACACAAAGATCGCTCCAGACTCTAGACAACGAGTTCCAACACAAGCACACATTCTTAAGGGAACTTAAAACACGAAAAAGCAGAGGGAATGAGGGCGTACTCTGAGTCCTAGTTCCATATGGGCACCTTAAGAATTAGAATAGAGGTTCTGGGGGGGGGGGTGTATTGCAACAGAACTATATAGGGACCAAGGGACCATGAGGGAATACTATTAGTACGTATTCCGACCCCTGTAGTGGCTGAACACGCCTCGGGGTTGCGAGGTTGAGGAGTTCAGGGTTTAGGGCTTCGGGTGCGAAACCGCCTCTTCCTTCTGCAACCTCACTAACGTGGCGACATCACTAACAGTATTGAAACAGGAAACAGGGCTCTAAAGGGTAGTTACGTGGTCCCTTAGTATGGGCCTCCCTTTTAAAAAAACCTTTAAAAAAAACTATATACCCTATAGAGCCCAAGGGCCCATACATCAGAACACCTGAAAAAGAGGGTAAGGGGCTATATTAAGGGCCCACCCGAAATCCTACAACCCGAAATCCTACACCCCAAACCCCAAACCCCAAACCCCAAACCCGAAACCCGAAATCCTACACCCCAAAACCCTAAACCCGAAACCCGAAACCCTAAACCCCAAACTTAGAGGTCGGGCCTCATCCGGATCTTCGGCGGGATGGCCATCCAAGAGTTCCAGCTCCTCCTGGGTGAACATGAAGCGCATGGCCTGGCGGACAGATTTTGAGTACATCCCAAAAAGGGTTTAGGGTTTAGGGTTTAGGGAGTAGGGTTTGGGGTTTAGGGTTTAGGGCTTAGCGTTTAGGGTTTAGGGGCACCCCTTTTATACCCCAAATAGAACAGAATGCCCTTCAAGGGGGCCGCCAAAAAGGGCACCCCTATTTCGGGAAACCCCCACCTAGGGTTCAAAAGGCATCATCATCATCACCACATCATCATCATCATCATCATCATCATCATCATCATCATCATCATCATCATCATCATCACCATCACCATCATCATCATCATCTGCGTATTCTTCTTCACTATCTCCATCACCATTCTCAGCAACATCATCCAGGACACGGTCTTCTGCTAGCTGCATGTTGTCGTCCCTGGAATGTAAGATCACTTCAACCACCTATGCATATCGAGACCCCACTAGCATGCGCACAAATCGAGCGCTTGAACTTTCTGTCGGAGACGCCTTTCGGGGTATGGCTCGTGTACCATACCAGCAACCGCGCATTCTTCGACTTTGAGCTGTGAACTCCGAACCCGAAACCCTAAATTCAGGAGTTCTGAGGCTGAGAGCTGCTGTTGCATAGAATACGCACCCTTTCTCCGTGCTCATGCTTTCTGCTAGTTTTGGGGGTTTAGGGTTGAAGCTATAGACTAAACCCTAAACCCTAAACCCTAAACCCGAAACCCTTTGGAGCTTAGGATTTTGGGCTGCTCCAGGTGGCTTTGAGCACATCCACGGTGAGCCGTGCGCTGCTCATGTGCTGGGACGGGCACGTGAACCAAGCAACAATGAGGAGCTGGTGCTCAGAATTCAGGGTTTGCGATTTGGGGTGTGGGCTTTGGGGTTTAGGGGGTGGGATCCGCTGTGCCATGTGTGTAACGATGTTGCTAGGAACGTCGATGTTTTGCTGTAACTTGCCGTCAAAGCACAACGCCTCGCCAGGGCTCTTGGTTTGTAGTGGCCCCTCGCTCTCGCTGCCATCTCCGGAAGTTGCACAATTTTAGGGTTTAGGGTTTAGGGTTTAGGGTTTAGGGTTTAGGGTTTAGGGTTTAGGGTTTAGGGTTTAGGGTTTAGGGTTTAGGGTTTAGGGTTTAGGGTTTAGGGTTTAGGGTTTAGGGTTTAGGCTCTTCGGCGCCAAAGCCGCTGGACACCGCAAGTGCGGCTTCGGATTCGGCCGCTGTGGATTGATGGCGAAAGCAAAGAGCAACGAGCACACAAGGGAATCTGGACAAGGCTTGATGACAGCACAACCAAGTGCATTGAGCCAAATTGCATTATGAAATGCAGCACACGCCACACAGGCATGTTGTCAACCCTCGACGACAAGATGGCCGCCCTTGACCATGCGTCGCTGGAAATAACCCTAAACCCTAAACCCTAAACCCTAAACCCTAAACCCTAAGCCCTAAGCCCTAAGCCCCAAAACCCTAAACCCTAAACCCTAAAAACTAAACCCTAAACCCTAAACCCTAAACCCTAAACCCTAACCCTAAACCCTAAACCCCAAACCCTAAACTCTAAACCCTAACCAAGAAAGGCCTCCCCTGCTAAACGACCCCGAGTCGCCCCCTCCTTGGGTTTGGGTTGAGGGTTCTGAGCCCGTGCGCGGACTTCCGAGGTCTTGTCTTAAATCAACCTCAAAACCCTCAGGGCTCAGGGTTTTAGTTTGGGGCTTAGGGTTTAGGCTTAGGGGTTTGGAGTTTAGGGTTTATGGTTTCGGGTTCAGGGTTCAGGGTTTAGGGTTTAGGGTTCAGGGTTTAAGGTTTCGGGTTCGGGGTTTAGGGGCTTAGCCTTGCGGATGATGGCTAGGGAGGCCATGAAGAAGGGGAAGACCACGGCAGTCTCCTGTCCAGGGTGCTTGGAATGTTGGGTGCGCGGTGGCTGCGGGTGATTTGGGTAACCCTGCACCCAAGACCCGAAACCCTGAACCCTAAACCCTGAACACTCAAGACCAGGACAAGCAGATCTTGTATGTGGTATCGTTAAACAGTTGACAAGCCGAGCTTAAGCAAACTCATCCAGAGCGGCCACAAAAAGGCAAGGAGAGGCACAGGAGGAACCAAAACAGACACACAAAGGCCCCCCGAGCCCCCCAAAAGAACCAGAAACACTCCAGAAGGCCCAACCCCAGCCCAACAGGCCACAAGAGCCCCAGAATGGAAGTGGCTTAAACAGAGCTCGCTCAAAAAAAGAAAAGATACTCGTCAAACCCGGCGCCCAAAACCCCGGACAGAAACCCTAAACCCTAAACCCTAAACCCTAAACCCTAAACTTCTATGAACAAAGCCCTAAGCATCCCTAGACCATCCTGAATTGGGATGTTCCCCCGTATACGAACTGTCCTGAACAAGGTTGGTAAGCACGAGAATAGGGGGGGGGGGGGTACTGTTGTCCCAATTAAGAACCGTTAGGATAAGGGGAAGCATCCCAAATCCTCAACCCTAAACCCTAAACCCTAAACCCTAAACCCTATGCGGAGCTGCAATTGGTATTGTAGAAAGGAGTTAGTGTTGGAAGTTGAAAGGGTTAATGAACCCGTAAACTATGTTTGGCTCAAGGATGGCCAGCCCGTCCAAAGAAAAAAGTCCGTGTTTGGGAGTGAGGGTTGGGTTAGTGCCCCTCTACTTGTGTAAGAGTGCCCCTTCCTTGTTGCTCTTATCCGTGTTCTTGGTTGTTTCTTGGCTCGATCTGGGAAATATAAGTTCAGGGCGATTAGGGGAGTTGATTTCCTTCCTTGGTTGTCCCCCCGTAGGTTATGAGCCCAAATTAGGTTCCCTGCGGTTAAGTGTTCTTTCAAGGTTTTTGGGATCAAGAAGCAATGCCTTCTCCGAAGCGATGGCTCCAACTTGCCTCGGATGGTGGACAAGATGGTGGAGCTGGAAATGGTGCAGCTGAGTCTCTGGGTGAAAGATCGGTGTTGGAAGAGGTGATTCCCGGCGCTGAAGAACATCTGGAAGAGGCCTTGGTTGCAGAAAGCCCCAATGTGGGTATGAATCCCAATAGGGATATGGTTAGCAATGCTGAAGCTGAAGGACGTGCTGTTTCTGTATCGCCAAAGCCTGGTGAGAAAAGGAACTGGGACGCGACTGGTGGTATAGATCGTGAAATGGAGGTGACTGTTTTACGAGTGTTGCACAAACACGGGTATCAGCCGTCGTCTTCGACTTCGGGTCGAATGGTAGACCAAGAGTCTCAGACCGATCTGATTGGAGAAGTGCTGCAAGCGGCCCGGAGGCCTCTGAATAAGATCAAAAGGGGTCCATCTTCGAGTTCCCAAGGTGGTGGAAGCGGTCATGAACAGAAGGGTGCGGACAGCTTTGAAGCTGCACCTGCTGCTGGATACGCCATGGGGGAGGAGGAGATCCTACAGATGGAGGCTGAGAGGTTGCGACAGTTGTCCGAAGAAGAGGACGAGATGCGACAGGTCTCTGAAAGGGATGGTTTTCAGAAAGACGAGCATCTGATCAAAGCGTGCGATGGGACAACGTGGGAATGGCACCTCCATGAAGATGGGAGACAATATTACTACTGCAGGAAAGCAAGTGGACATTGCCGGTGGTAGGTGAAAAGATGAAGAGTGACGAGGTGGTTGGGTCTCCTTCGGGCAATGAGCTGGAAATGGAGCCGGCACTGGATTCTTCATCCTCTACTCCGAAGACTGAGTCTACGAGGGCATTCCA
This sequence comes from Symbiodinium natans, assembly GCA_905221605.1. Taxonomy (NCBI): domain Eukaryota; class Dinophyceae; order Suessiales; family Symbiodiniaceae; genus Symbiodinium; species Symbiodinium natans. The sequence goes on from CAJNDS010002225.1 coordinate 70,270, forward strand.
GGGTAGTGTAAATAGTTTAGGTGAAAAAGATTTTTCCTCTACTATCAGGGATAGCGGTCCTAGGGCTGGTGGTGACGCCCCGACCTCGGGTTCTCCTGATGAGGAGGAGATTCCTGGAAACCGAACAGACATCGCTGGAGCTCAACATCTGGATCGGGAAGGAATGGGAGCACTTTCTGAGGGTGTGGCAGCGGTGGAATCGGTAGGTCCAGAAGAAAAGATTCCCAATGTGGAGATCGGAACTGTGTCGGCTGCAGAAGATCGAGTGGTGGATGTGGTACCTGTCGTTCGGGAATGTGGTCCTGGAGATTTGGAAGACGGAGGGAAAAGGTCGTGTGTTGCGACTGAGGAGGTCTCTTCGTTTGGTGCCAAGGTTCCTGCCATTCAAAGGGAAAAAGAAGCTTCTGGAATAGCTGGAGACACAGAAGATCTGAAAAATGAGGCCTGGAGCGCCAATGATGCGCGGGTCGATGCGCCAGATATTACCTGGAGTGCGAAGGAAGCACGGGTTGAGGTGCATATGGCGTTACGTTCCACGGGCGACTGCAACAATGGGGCGCAGGTCTCCGCAGCAGCTGATGATGGAGGTTCACAGGTGGACGCACTGGTGCAACCTGAAGTTAGCAGCGAGGAACGAAATGACAAGGGCTACACCGGAGCCAATGAGGCAGCTGTGGTCAATGATGGTGGAAATTCTCCTTTGGAAGCCATGGAACCAAAGGATCCTGCGGTGGAAGAAAGCATGCCTGCCGTGGATGATCGACTCAATTGCCCTGCAGTGGAGGAAGATTTGCCTGCTGCAGAAGGTGTGACAAAGGACTCCAATGATGGGTCCACTCCCATGAAGGGAGAAGTGTTGCCGTCTGGAAGTTCGCCGGAAGTCGACACCGAGCGAATTACAGCAGATGAGGCAAAGCCTTTGGCGGAGAAAAAGAGAGGTCCTGAAGTCCAGGAGCACAAAAAAGATGAGCTTGTGGGACTCGTGGAGCAGGACGAGCAGTGTGACTCAAAGGTGAAAACAAAGGATGCGCCAGGAGCCGATGATACAGAGGTGGTTTCTGAAGAGCAAGCAAAGAAAGTGCCCCGAGCGGGAGCCTTGGAATCACCTGGGACACATTGCTATCAAGAGGGAGATGAGATCATGGGTCTAGTGCGCTGCATCAATGGGTATGGAGCCTTTTTGGACCATGGTGATTTGAATGTATTGATTCCTACAGAAGGGAACAATACGTGCCATTTCAGATTTGGTGATACTGTCAATGGAACAGTGAAACTAGTGGAAGATGATGGTACCATAATCTTGGACACCTTTCTGGTTTTGGAAGAGGACGTGGAGGACTCTTCCTCAACGCTGCGGAAGTGGAAACCCAGCGGCTGGAGTACGTGGTGGACGAATCCATGGTATGTTGGTCAGTGGTACCGAGATTCAAACGGTCAATGGGACTGGAAACAGGAGGAAGAGCATTCCGATGAGGAGCTTGTGATACAGGAGTTATCCTCTGAAGAACGAGAAGAAAGACAACTTTATGGAGAAAAGATCTACAAAGCTCTTCTGGAGAATGGAAACGAAGAGGAAGCCTATGTTGGCAAAATTACAGGGATGCTGTTGGGTCGCCCGATGGAAGAGTTACAGGAGTGTGTTGCAGATCAGGCATTCCTCAATGCGGAAGCTCGGCGCGCGTATGGCATCTTGCAAAATGGTGGTTGGAAGCCTGATGGTACAGAAAGCACAGGCTTGGGGGAGTTAACCACTTTTTCCCGAAAACAGTACCACAACGCGCTTTTCGAACTGGCATGCAAAAAAAGGAGATTTTCTCGACCAGTTGTGGGTGAAGCGGTGGCAACGGTGCTGAATCAAGGGGAAGATGAGTTTTGGAACGCGCTTTGGTTGGACACCAAGCTATTTTTGCAGGAGCTTGATGGTGCAGTGCAATCCATGAGCAAAAGGGAGAACAAGCCAATGGAAGCCTACATGGACCCTGACCAGTACAAAAAGGCTTACATGACACCAAAGACTGTGTTGTCACCTGGTTACAGCAAGCTGTGCAAGTTCTTCAATCGGGGAAGGTGTCGCAATGGTGATGAGTGTTCCTATGAGCATCGTCGTTATGGTGAAGGTTGGCCAGGAGGAGGGTCAACTGATCCAAAGAATAGCCAAGAAGCTGATGATGAGGATGGGAACATCGGTGACCCTCCCACAGAGGAAGGTACAGTGGATGAGGCACAGCAGGAGCGGGAGGATTTAGCCTTCCGGGCCAAGTACAATTTTGGCAAAGGTGCATCAAAGGGTGAGCCTACGTCGGGTGAGCCAAAAGGTCGGCTGTGTCTGTATTACAATCAAGGTGGTTGTAAATATGGGACTGCATGCAGGTACCTTCACAACGATGACATAGCATTGGAAGGGACTTGGGAGCCCGGCAAATCTTGGGACAATGCTTCCAGGAAGTCACTAAGGGACGCAGGGTTCCACAATTGCTGTTTCGATTATTACCTCCGAGGACGTTGCCGGAAAGGGTTAAATTTCTGCAAGTACTCCCATGACGAGATGTCAGAGGAGCGGCTGTCGCTCCTGAAACACTTGGTACAGGTGGCCAATCAGGTCCGGTTTGAAAAAGAGAGAGGATGGGAGATTACGGATAGAAGCACGTTTCAGCCGCCTGCAAGTGGGGGAGCTGAATCTTCCTCATCCTCGGCACCGAAAGCACTGCAAATGACCAATGTGTCACAAAAAGATGGTGAAAAAGGTACTCTGGATGAAGCAGAAGCTGAAGAACAAAAGAATTCAGTGGCTGCATCCACTGGTACTCAGCTTCAAAATCCGGAGGAGCCAATTGAAAATTGGATGGCTCGCAACGCACACCTGTGGGTGTATACCCCTCATGTAAGTGAGGTGATGATTACGCTTGGTGTGACCAATGTGTCGGATTTGCATGAGTTCATCTTTGTGGAAGATTTGGTTGACAAAGGGATCAACAAAGTGACCGCATGCAAAATTCTGCAATTGGTGGGTGAGGTCCGATATCGACCGGGAGGACCGGAAAAGGCAGTTCCTTCTGATGCATCTGTACGGGTACAACAATCTTCTGGGAACAAAGGGACTGGAAGAGCGGCGGTGCGAACCCTCACTCAGGTGCGTGAAGCTGAAGACTCCGGTGCAAAAACTATGCCGAGAGGCTCCTATCGGGAGCTTTTTGATAAGGTCAGGTACCGTGATGGTTGGACGCTTGCGCAGAGGTCTCCGTTGTGTGTACAGAAGCTGCGGTTGGTGGGAGTTGGAATGCCGCCGGTGAATCCACCAACAAAAAAGTATCGGTCAAGATCAAACCCTGTGAGAAGGGGAAGGCCCTTGCTGGACAAAAAACAGGTGCGACAGGTGCCACGCTCTCGGTCACAACGACGAGTGCAACCGGCGGAAGTGGTGGAAAAGCCGAAGCCACTGGAACTGAAGCCTCGTGGTGGGTTGTCGTATCGGTTCAGCAGAGCGTGGGCAGATGTGGTGGATGATGATGAACAGGCGGAGGCTTTGGTCTCGTATGCCGCTTCCTCAAGCGATTCAAGCGAAGAGGAGACCAATGCCGTACAACGCCTGAAGGAAATCTTTTTGCAAGAAAGGGATTCACAGAGAACTGCGAATCGTGGCAATGTTCCGCAAAGTGGTTCTTCAGGCTCCAATGACGGGCCGAAAAAATCGGTTCACCTTGGCGAAGGGCGCGACAAAGCGTCGCGGGGGGAGACCCGCCAAGAAGTGACTTCACAAGTTTTTTCGCTACCACAACCTTCTCGTCGAGCTGAACGGTCTCAAAAAAGAGCAAGGGATGGTTCAGTTATGGTTGGTTCGCTGGCGGTGGGCTCCACGGATGAGGTTTTACCTGGGCAAGGTGTTGCTGGACAGGTGAATGTCTCTGAAAGCGCTCAAGTTCTTCCTGGGCAAGAAGTGGCTGGACAGGAGACGGCGCCGGAAGGAGCAGTACAGATTTCTGGCGAGGAGACTGACCAAAAAGAAGGAGAAGGTGGGAGCAATGACCTCCGTGGTGATGATGCGAAGATGTTGGATGGTGGTCCGGTGAGGAGTGACCTTCAGCAATTGCTGGTTAAAGGCCTTCTGACTCGGATTTATTGGAAGGTTGCAGTTGGCAAGTTGCCGGTGGGGCAAAGAGACTGCCAAAAAGGGTCCAATAAGATGGATCGAAATTTGGTTATTAGCATGTCATCCGAGGGTGCAAGCGAACAGGATGAGAACCTGGCACTGGAGGACGACGCTGATCAGTCAATGGGTGACGGTGCGATGGTTGTTCTGGTGTATGATCCAAGGACGCTGATTCAGTCGCCAACAACTGATTGGGTTATGCGTCGCGTCGCGGTCTGACCGATCGTTCCGTCTGGCCAGCAATGGCGTACATGGCACAGAGGATATGTGCTGAAATGGTTCAAGTGGATGAAATGAATGCCCAGCTAGGGACTGGAGCACTCCTTTTTCAAAGGAGAGATCAAGGACATTATACTGACCTGCATCATTCGTTCCATGAAAACCCGTGCTTGCCGGCGGTGGGGAATTATCCTCTTTCAGTGATGGGTGCTTTGTTGTCTCCTGGTCTGGAAGGGGAATTCAAGAACACTGACAAGTTTGGAACTGCTATGGAGGCAATTGCCTACGATTGGAGCCGCAGTCCAGGCATGGAAGTTCATATTGAACTTATGGCGAGGGTAGCCAAAATGGTTCACCCATTCCTGAATCTGGGAGCCCAAGGGTCGGTGATGATTTCGGAATTTCTCTGGCAGCGCGGGAGGGCTCGGTTGATGGAGTTCCTTCAAGCGGCGACTTGTGCGGACCAATTGGAGGCTCTCTGGAGAAGGATGGACGACGATGCTGATGAAGAGGTGGATCCTTCGACAGCGGTGCTGGAAGTTTTTGGACCAGAGGGCGCGGTGCTTGATCAAGGGAACAATGAATCCCTTATTCCCATTGAAGATGCTGGAGGTGAGATAAGTGGTGACACTGGAGGGGATGGCAAAGCGCCAGAAGTTTCTCCGGAAGAGGAGACATCCAGTGGGTCATCAAGACTGGCGGACACAAGGATTTTCTTGTGGTCAGTGTACTCCCGCGTGGCTTCGAATTTCTCTATGCAGGACCGCACTACTGGTAAGATCTTTGACAGCACAAAAGGGTATCCTGGTGAAGGACCAAACAATGATGACAATCCTTCCTCTAAGGGGAACTTACCCTGGATCTCAGAAGACTACCTCGACGAAGTGGTGTCAAAAAAGATGGAAAGGTCTTCAGATATGGATGGGTTTGTTCCGGGAAGTGAGGGACCATTGGAAAAGGTAGAGGTGGAGAATGTTACTGCCTCTAAAATTCTTATGGCTCTTTGGAAGAAGGGACATAGAGTTGGTTATAGGAGGTTGTGTCGTTTGAACGCATCTGGATGCAAGGTTGGAGCAATGAAACGTCCAATCAAAAGGGTGCAGAAGATTGGCACTAGAAAGGCCTTCATGAAGATGTTCAATGTTTTTGGATCGTCTCAGCATGGCTCAGGAGTTGGCGGAAAACCGATCATGAAGGTGGTAGGACCAAGGCCGGGTTTTCCAGCTGTACTCCAAGCACCAAATACTGATAGCACGTCGGGTGAAGGGAGCAGTCCCCAGGTACATGGCAATGTTCATGTAGAGCACAATCGCCCTATGGACCGGTATGAGGCAGAGCGCTTGGAGAAAAGGAAGAAGGGTTTCTGCTATTGGTTCGGCAGGGGGAAAGATCGCTGCAAATTCGGTGACGACTGCAAATTCATCCATTCCGAAGATGATGTGGTGCTACATTCATATTGGTGCAAATACTATGTGGCAGGGAGAGAATGTTTCGCTGGAAAGGATTGTGAGTTCTCGCATGATGCAACTGGTGTGAGGTGCGTCCAGTTTGCTCGGTCTGGGAAGTGTCGATTTGGTGACAGGTGTGTCTTCGAGCATGGTGTTCCGTTGGAAAAACAGAGGCCAAGGTCTCCAAGGACGCCCCCAAGGGATGGTCCAAGGAAAAAGTCTGGTGCAAATGGTGGAGAAAAGGAGATCTCTCCTGAACAGTTCGATGATGATGAGGAGGATTTTATGGTTTATGACGAAGAGACCAAGATGACGGAACTGTTGATGGAGGCGATTTCATTTCTCTCCGGTGGCAAGCCAGATTTGGCTCGAGCAGAGGCGGACCCATTGTTCAAACTCCTGAAGTTCACTGGAGATGCTGACCAAATGGATCAAGTATGGGTTTCGTGGACCACTGAAATGTTGTCCGTGCTGGAACTTCTCGAAGTAGTGAAGTCGTATGAGGTTTCGCTCGCGGAGGTGGAAGAATGGGTCAATGACCTGAGGATATGGTATGAGCGAGCCAATTTGGGAGAGGAAAAGGATCCCAAAAGAGGTAAAAAGAGATCCCTAGAAAGGGAGTCCAGCAAGGATATTCCTGCCGAAACAGGAGTGGTTGAGACTTCGGAGACGGAGGTTGCCGTTGAAGAAGAGAAGAAAAAGGTAAAAAAGAAGAGGAAAGCTGCAGCTATTGAAGATCCTTACACTCTCATGGTTCCAAAGCCGAAGAAGATGCCGACGATCATTGAGAAGGGTGGATCAACATCCAATGTGGTGGCTTCTGCAGTGGAAAAATCCTCGAAGACGCGCACAAAGTCAAATGTCGGTGGAAAGACAAAGAAGAGGGAGAAAAGTCAGAGTCCCAAAAAAGAAGAGGTGGTAATGGTTCAAGATCCTGAAGAAAAGGATCGTCCATCTGATGCGGATGCACCAGGGTCTGCCACTGCGAATGAAGAGCTGGGTCAATCTTGCCAGGCGATTGAGGACGCAAAGAGAGAAGGATTGGTATCCTCAATTCAAAGGGGCGTACAGGATCCTGTTCTTACAGTTTCGGACCTGGAGTATATTCTGCTGCAACTTCACCTCAAGATTGCCAACAATCGGAAAAAGAAGTGATTGGATGGTATGGATGAAGGGATAGTTTTTCTCTTTCTGGAGACGGGTGCGCTGGAACAGCCAATGTGCTGACAATGTGGTGGTTACTATTAAGGGTATGGAAATCCCTGATAGTAGAAGTAAGTAGCTTTTCGCGTAGCGAAGACCACGGTTTGTGGTGAAGAAGGCCAAGGAGTCTTCAGTGATGAGAGGATCATGGTGAAAAAAGATTCTCTATGGGTAGTAGGTTAGCCAATGTGCTATAATTCCGTCCTGGAAGACGTTAAACCACAACTTGCATTTCAAGCAGCTGGCTGCTGCCTTAATGGCAGTTTTTGGCCAAAAGACCTGCATCTCCAATGTGTCCTAGGAAATCCTAGGACAGGGGGAGTGCGGAGCTGCAATTGGTATTGTAGAAAGGAGTTAGTGTTGGAAGTTGAAAGGGTTAATGAACCCGTAAACTATGTTTGGCTCAAGGATGGCCAGCCCGTCCAAAGAAAAAAGTCCGTGTTTGGGAGTGAGGGTTGGGTTAGTGCCCCTCTACTTGTGTAAGGGTGCCCCTTCCTTGTTGCTCTTATCCGTGTTCTTGGTTGTTTCTTGGTTCGATCTGGGAAATATAAGTTCAGGGCGATTAGGGGAGTTGATTTCCTTCCTTGGTTGTCCCCCCGTACCCTAAACCCTAAACCCTAAACCCTAAACCCTAAACCCTAAACCCTAAACCTAAAGTCGGACGGGTCCTTGATCTCTTTAAGACCGTAGAGGATCGCGAGGCAGATGAACTCCAGAGGCTTTTGGGTTTTGGGGTTCGAGCTACTAGGGTATAGGGTTTAGGGTTTCGGGTTTAGGCTTTAGGGTTTAGGGTTTGGGGAAACCCTAGGGATTAGGGTTTAGGGTTTAGGGTTTAGGGTTTAGGGTTTAGGGTTTAGGGTTTAGGGTTTAGGGTTAACCCTAAACCCTAAACCCTGCGGTTTATTGGACCATTCCTAGACCCAAGAGCAAAAGGGGCTCAAAAGGAAACCTAAACCCTCAAAAAAAGGGAATAAGGGCCTACTCTGGGTCCTCCCTAAACCCTAAACCCTAAACCCTAAACCCTAAACCCTAAACCCTAAACCCCAAACCCTAAACAGGTTCGTTCTTGCGCAAGCCGGGGGCTTCTTGGGCTTAGGAGGCGCGCCCTCCAACCTGCAGAAGAACGCGACGCTCCCGACGGCTGCCTACGCACACCTAAACCCTAAACCCTAAACCCTAAACCTTAAACCCTAAACCCTAAACCCTAAACCCTAAACCCCAACCCTAAACCCTGAACCCTAAACCCTAAACCCTAAAGAAAACTACGCAAGCCTTACGCACACCTACGCGATGGAGGCCAAGAAGCCTGCTAGAAAAGGCCGGAGGCTACTTTTCAGCTGAGCCTGTTTATTTTGTTTTCGTTCCGTTTGTTTTTGTTTCTCTTCTTGTGTTTTTTTGTTCTTGTTCAACAGAGAGAGACTCCTTTCCGCTGCTTCAGACGCGGGGCCTGCACGAAGGTGTAGAGGTGGACCCTTCTGATGGGCAGCTTCTGGATGTAGTGGTACTGGGGGTACTTGGCCGGGTCCCAGATCAACCACAGGAACCTGGAACGTCTGACTTCGAAGAAATCAGGCAGGGCCCAAGATCATGGCTCTAGGCTCTAGCCTATAGAGCCGGCCCTAAACCCTAAACCCCAAACCCCCTGAACCCTAAACCCCAAGCCCTATTATTCTGTAGGTTCCTGTAGGTGCCAAAAGACTCCTTTATGGTACTCTCAGGCAACCTACGAAAAAGAAAGAGGGTCAGCGTTTCAACCTCCCAGGGCACCCCGGTTCTGGGTTTTGGAGTCCAGGGTGCTGGGGTTCTGTGGTTTAGGGTAGGGTTTAGGGTTTAGGCTTTAGGGTTTAGGGTTTAGGGTTTAGGGTTTAGGGTTTAGGGTTTAGGGTTTAGGGTTTAGGGTTTAGGGTTTAGGGTTTAGGGTTTAGGGTTTAGGGTTCAGGGGCTTAGGGTTTAGGGTTTAGGGCTTAGGGCTTAGGGCTTAGGGCTTAGGGCTTAGGGCTTAGGGCTTAGGGCTTAGGGCTTAGGGCTTAGGGCTTAGGGCTTAGGGCTTAGGGCTTAGGGCTTAGGGCTTATTGTTTAGGGTTTTGGGGTTTGGTTTAGGGTTTAGGGCTTCATTTGACACGGAGTCTGGTGCCCGACATCTTTGGCAGAGGGTTTGGGGTTGAGGCCTTAGGGATTCGGGCTCAAGCGCAGAGGGTTTAGGGTTTAGGGTTTAGGGTTTAGGGTTTAGGGTTTAGGGTTTAGGGTTTAGGGTTTAGGGTTGAGGGTTTAGGGTTTAGGGTTTAGGGTTTAGGGTTTAGGGTTTAGGGTTTAGGGTTTAGGGTTTGGGGTTTGGGGTTTAGGGTTTAGGGTTTAGGGTTCTTTGTTTCGGGTTTGGGGTTTGGTTTAGGGTTTAGGGCTTCGTTTGACACGGAGTCTGGTGCCCGACACCTTTGGCAGAGGGTTTGGGGTTGAGGCCTTAGGGATTCGGACTCAAGCGCAGAGATGTGTTTCGTTCGATTCTGCAGACGCACACAGAAGCCCAGCCGAACCGCTCCACTCCGAACATGAAGTGCCTGGATTGCGCCCGCTGCAGATAGGGTGTAGGGTTTAGGGTTTAGGGTTTAGGGTCTAGGGCTTAGGGCTTAGGGTTTAGGGTGTAGGGTTTAGGGTTTAAGGTTTAGGGTTTAGGGTTTAGGGCTTAGGGTTTAGGATGCTTGTGCGAGGGGCATGCGGTCGAAGAGGTTGTTACCGGTCAAGGAAGCGATGCCCATGTAGAAGAAGACGCCCTGGAGGACGGCTCGGGGAAGGAACTTCCTGGGCACGAGCAGCTTTTTAGGGTTTAGGGTGTAGGGTTTAGGATTTAGGGTTTAGGGTTTAGGGCTTAGGGTTTAGGGTTTAGGGTTGAGGGTTTAGGATTTAGGGTTTAGGGTTTAGGTTTTTTTTCTTATTTTAGGGTTTAGGGCCGGACTCAAGGCGGCTTTGGCAATGTGGCAGATAGGCCTTAACGGCAGGCCAATATTCAGCTGTTCGTGGGCACAAGTGTAGGCCCTTCCCTCTTGGAGGTTTCAGCTGGTTTTAGCCTAGGGTTTAGGGTTTAGGGTTGAGGGTTTAGGGTTTAGGGTTTAGGGTTTAGGGTTTAGGGTTTAGGGTTTAGGGTTTAGGGTTTAGGGTTTAGGGTTTAGGGTTTAGGGTTTAGGGTTTAGGGTTTAGGGTTTAGGGTTTAGGGTTTAGGGTTTTTAGGGTTTAGGGTTTAGGGTTTAGGGTTTAGGGTTTAGGGTTTAGGGTTTAGGGTTTAGGGTTTAGGGTTTAGGGTTTAGGGTTTAGGGTTTAGGGTTTAGGGTTTAGGGTTTAGGGTTTAGGGTTTAGGGTTTAGGATTTAGGGTTTAAGAGAATCCCTTGCCAAAGTGATAGAACGGTCCGTTCGCAAGCTGAGTCCAAGTTGCAGAACCGGTGCCATGAACAAGGCGCAGCCAATGAGCACGTGGATCCTTAGACACGCAGAGAACACCCAGCGACGCCAATATCCCTTGAATGGGGACAATTCTTTGAGTCTTATCAGGGATTAACCCAAGGTTGCACAGGGGCCTGATTTCCCAAGTTCCCCGCAAAGTTCAACCGCAACTGCAAGCAACCAGAAGCCTTGGCATCTTCACCCTGTCTGACTCAGGGCCTGAGGCCTTGTCTGAGGGTAGTTTTATGGGCCCTTAGTATGGTCTCTAACCTCCTTTAAAGGGTTCTGATGTATGGGCCCTTGGGTTCTGTAGGGTCTATAAGGGGTATATAAGGGCTAAAGAGACCATGCAACTACCCTGAGGCTTTGAGGGCTTCAGGGTTTTAGCGCAGGTTGTAGAGCGTAGGATTTCGGGCTAGGTTTGGGTGAGTAGGTGCAGTGTCCAGGTCAAGTCCGTTTCTGCCCTGAGCTCTAACTTACTTAAGTCGTGAACAAACTCGACCCCAAACCCCAAACCCCAAACCCTAAACCCCAAACCCTAAACCCTAAACCCCAAACCCTAAACCCTAAACCCTAAACCCTAAACCCTAAGCCCTAAACCCTAAACCCTAAACCCTAAACCCTAAACCCTAAACCCTAAACCCTTCACGGAAGCAATCGTAAATCGGAAACTCCCTCCTGGGAGGCGAAGTGGCCCTCAGCCCATAAGCCCTACAAACCTCCCCCAACATCCAACAACCCGAAACCTCAAGCCCTAAACCCGAAACCCTAAACCCTAAACCCTAAACCCCAAACCCTAAACCCGAAACCCTCAACCCTCAACTCTGCGAGCCCTCAATTCCTATGAACCTGGATTTCTCAGCACGGGCCCAGGGGCAGGAAGTTCGTAGCCCGCTGCTCCACCACCTTGCGGGCACCAAAGAGCTCGGACCCGAGATTTGAGTTTCAGGTTCAGGGTTTGGGGTTTAGGGTTCAGGGTTTAGGGTTTAGGGTTTAGGGTTAGGGTTTAGGGTTTAGGGTTTAGGGTTTAGGGTTTAGGGTTTAGGGTTTAGCGTTTAGCGTTTAGGGTTTATGGCTTGGGTTTGGGGATTCGGGTCTAGGGCTTCTACTTCCCTAGCCCCTATACGAGAGTAAGATTTTCAATCTCACCCTGGACTTCTCAAGGAAATCGGGCAAACCCTAAACCCTAAACCCAAAACCCTAAACCCTAAACCCTGCAGGACATCGCAGCTGCACCCACGGACCCGTCCCAAACGCTGCAACCTACGCCCTACATCCCAAGCCCTAAACCCTAAACCCTAAACCCTCAACCCTAAACCCTAAACCCTAAACCCCAAACCCTCAACCCCAAAACCTCAACCCCCAACCTCAGCCGCAACCACCCTAAGCCCACGTCTCACTGACCCAACCTCGATTTCATGGCGGGCCTACATAGAATGGGTAGCTTTGACTAGCAGAATATGAATATATTGGGGGCAGGGGAGTGGCGGGGGAGGGGAAATTTATGTAAGGGGTGCCCTGATGTCGGAAACCATCTAGGGCATGGGGATTCACGGGGGTTTAGGTTTTAGGCTTTAGGCTTTAGGCTTTAGGCTTTAGGCTTTAGGCTTTAGGCTTTAGGCTTTAGGCTTTAGGCTTTAGGCTTTAGGGTTTAGGGTTTAGGGTTTAGGGTTTAGGGTTTAGGGTTTAGGGTTTATCTAGGCTTTACACCGATACTGGCAATTATGTCGGGTCCTGCATTCATTCCCCGCTTGCCTTGGTCGGCACCTTGCGCTCACCCTGCGGCAGCTGCTTGACCTTGGAGAGGTGGTTGCGTAGAGTGCCAGCATGTATCAGCTTTCCAAAGCCTTTAGGATTTAGGGTTAAAGGTTGGGTTAAGGACCCCTTATCCGCAACCCTGTGTGCAGTCGTGTGATCTATACTCTGGAAAGACATGTTTCCTAACTAGTAACAATGGCAACTACGCAACATGGAGAAAGTAGGTGGCCCCACTTAAGTAGTGGTCCAATTTTGGGAACTAGGGCTCTTCTAGCGTTCTCAGGTTTAGCGTGAGTTCAGGGGTCGTAGAGGCCCTATGGAGTGCTTTAGTTTAAACGGATTTGGGAGATCAAGTTCAGGGTTTAGGGTTTAGGGTTTAGGGTTTAGGGTTTAGGGTTTAGGGTTTAGGGTTTAGGGTTTAGGGTTTAGGGTTTAGGGTTTAGGGTTTAGGGTTTAGGGTTTAGGGTTTAGGGTTAACTGCAGTCAGGGGCTATGAGGCTTCGGTTCTATGCACTTCGGCGGCAACTTCGAGCAAGGCATAGGCATTCTAGACCTCCTTCCATCCCTCGATTGCGGTTAGGAGAGCTTCTAAACCCTGAACCCTGAACCCTAAACCCTAAACCCTAAACCCTGGGCATCTCCCAGGCGGAAGAGCAATGACGAAAGAGGGTCAAGGGCTGCAAACACGAAACGAGCCGGCCAGGCAGGTCACATACTGCGATGAACAAAGCATCTGAGACGTCCAGAATATGCTCCCTGATTGTACCCTGAACCCTAAACCCCAAACCCTGAACCCCAAACCCTGCACCCTAAACCCTAAACCCTAAACCCTAAACCCTATACCCCAAAACCCTAAACCCTAAAGCCCTACCCATAAACCCTAAACCTCAAACCCTAAACCCTAAACCCCAAACCCTAAACCCTAAACCCCAAACCCCAAACCCTAAAGCCTAAACCCCAAACCCTGAACCCCAAACCGCCGAGCCCTGGAGGTTCCCTTCGCGAAGCTCCGAACCCTGCAAGCCTGCGCTACCCGATTCTCCCAGAGCCCACCTGAAACCACCAAAAGACCTCCAACCCTAAACCCTAGACCCTAGCCCAAAACCCTAAACCCTAAACCCTAAACCCTACACCCTGAACCCTGAACCCTGAACCCTGAACCCCAGACCCTAACCCCCAAGAACCCCGAGCTCACCTCATAGGTGGTCAGGGAGATCACGTGCGTGATGCTGGGCACAGTGGAGGCCACGGACAGAGGGAGGCCGAGCCTGTTGGATGGTTCAGGTTTAGAGTTTAGGGTTTGGGTTTAGGGTTTAGGGTTTAGGGTTTAGGGTTTAGGGTTTAGGGTTTAGGGTTTAGGGTTTAGGGTTTAGGGTTTAGGGTTTAGGGTTTAGGGTTTAGGGTTTAGGGTTTAGGGTTTAGGGTTTAGGGTTTAGGGTTAGGTTTAGGGTTTAGGGTTTAGGGTTTAGGGTTTAGGGTTTAGGGTTTAGGGTTTAGGGTTTAGGGTTTAGGGTTTAGGGTTTAGGGTTTAGGGTTTAGGGTTTAGGGTTTAGGGTTTAGGGTTTAGGGCTTTCGAAACCATCAGAACATGCAAAGGCTCCGGAGAATGGCATTTCAGGGATAGGACTGTCTGGAGCTGCTAGAGTTCCGCTTTTGCGCAGAACGAGTGAAAGCTGCTAGGGCTCCTGTGTGAAGCCGCGAAACAGCCAGAAAAAGAGGTAGGAGCGGGGTTTAGGGTTTAGGGTTTAGGGTTTAGGGCTTAGGGCTTAGGGCTTAGGGCTTAGGGCTTAGGGCTTAGGGGTTTTGATGGATTAGGGCATGAGAGAAAGCCTCGTTTCTCCCACCGCAAAGTCTCCTAAAGCTAGGAGGGGCTCGCACCTTCCGAGCCCCACCCCACGAGTATGAACTGCAAATGCAACCTAACACAGGGCATCTAAACCCTAGTCTCGGAATCCCTAAACCCTAAATCCTAAACCCTAAACCCTAAACCCCAAACTCGGTATCCCTGCAGATGAGTCAAGTCACACGGCGCAGGCTGGCAGCGTCAGCGCTCCTCGAACAAACAAGTCCTTGACGGTTCTTGGCATGCCTGTAGGACATAGCTTTGTGATTACAGATAGAACCAACTACAGTGAACATTTACCCAAAACCCTAAACCCTAAACGCCTAACGCCTAAACCCTAAACCCTAGACTCTAAACCCCAAACCGCAAACCCTAAACCTAAGCCCTAAACCCAGCGAAAATGATTGTCAAAAAGGCCCAGAATCCAGGTGATAGCCAGGCGGCTTCTCCCTTAGTGCGCAGATTTTCCGGTCTAGGTCCTGCATCGGACAATCCGAGCTCTTTGTGATTATAGGGTTCTTGAGGGACTCTCAGGGTTTAAGGTTTAGGGTTTAGGGTTTAGGGTTTAAGGTTTAGGGTTTAGGGTTTAAGGTTGGGGGGGTTCTTCAGGGGTAGGTACCCTAGGGAACCTTAGGGAAGCTTGGGGAGCCTTAGGGAACAGTGGGGAGTGGGAACCTTGGGTTACTGCCCCCCCTTGAACCCCCCTCTCCCTCTGGAACTTGAGAGGCGAATCCGAGCGCAACCCGAAATGCAGGCAAGCGTCAGGCCGTTGGAGGGCCGGTTGACGATGACGCTGGTCAGATTCCTTTTGCTGGGAGGCGGCTATGCCTAAACCCTAAACCCCAAACCCCAAACCCCTGAACCCGAAGATGCAAGCCCTAGAGTAGGATTAACCCGTATAGTAAGGACCCCAATAAGGTACCCCTGTTTTCGGAAACCCTCAGATTCACGAGGGTGATGAATATTGCTGTTCTTATGAGAATGAACACCTCCCTGGCCACAAAGACAACAAACACAAACCCTAAACCCTAAACCTTAAACCCCAAACCCTAAACCCTAAATCTCCTAACTTGAGCATCGCCCCCCCCCCCCCCCTTGCTATGCTCAGCGAAGCTCGACTAAACCCTAAACCCTAAACCCTAAACCCTAAACCCTAAACCCTAAACCCTAAACGCTAAACCCTAAGAGCAAGGGATCTGCCACACGCCCCATGCGCCTCTTAGAGTACCCCCAACGCACATGTCGAGCTGCCCAGGACACGCTGCGAGGTATGGAGTACTAAGTATATCTGTCCCCTCAACTCTAACACTAAACCCGAAACCTTCCCTAAACCCTCAAGATCTCAAATCTAACATTCGTCAACCCTAACACCACAAAAATGACGGACTCTAGCAACAAAAAGCAGCTTGCTTGCATGCAGCCGAACACAAGAAGACTGGCAGCGAGGTGCCAGAACATCAGGAATCAACTATTGTCGGTTCAAGGTTCGGACATCAACATGTACGAAGCTAGCCTACACTTTAAACCCTAAACCCTCCTTTTCAGGAGTGGTTCCAGGGGCACCTCTCTCTATTACAACAGGTATGTCTGAGAGAACGCACAACTTTGGAACATTGAACACCAGTCCTGACACAAGTTGGCAGATTTTCAAGTCAATGAGGTCATCTGAGCCTCGATCTCGTGTTATCATCCCACCCTCCTGAGCCTAAACAGCTCTTAGCAACTAGGACTTCAGATGCTGCGACTCTGTCGTGGTCGCAACAACCGCCAGCGATCTGCCAAAGACACCAAGCTCCCACCACATCCCACCACTACGCAGCTGCATCGCAGAACCGCTAAAACTCCCTGAGAGCTTGTCTCGCCCACTGGCGGCTACTGGCAGTACCTCCGTACGAGGACGCACTAAACGTGCGCATGCACTGTGCCTGCAGTCTTCTCGCACCCACAATACGCTGTACAAGTAAACAGGTTGCGGATCAGCATTTCCCGTTGGCGGGCCTTGAGCTGCTTGGGGGGGCAAACTGTCCGACCTCCCAATATCCTACCATGCTTGGAGAAATTGCTCGATGGATTCCCAAGCTCTTCAGCAAATACTATGAATTATTGGCCTATGATCGACCGGCTCTGCTATGCGTCAGGTTCTGCACGGTTCTATCGGGGCTCTCGTAAGCCTCCCCCAAAAGTCGCCTTGAAACCGGCTGCAGTTGGTTCTCCGCAGCCACAGGCTTCAAAGCGAGCAGTGTCTTCATTGAATTTAAACACCGGCTTCTTGCATGTTGTGCCTGATTTCAGCACCCATGTGCCGGAAGCTTGCGTTGGCCAGAGCACTGAGGTGTTCCCATCAGTGTCTTAAGCCTCTTCAAATATAATATTACAGCACGGCCCAGCAGTCCAAGTAGCTTTGGCCACAAGGCGTTTCCTCAAGCAGCTACTTCGTCTTCTGGGCCGCCACAAATTGAAGACCCCCGAGTCGATTGCAGAAAGGGGCGCTGATGACTCATAAGATAAGTGACATGGAAGATTGGGCCGGGGATTTTTTCCTTGTTTTTTCAGTTTTTTCTTATTTAAAAATACCACCACCTGGAAAATTGGGCAAGCTGGTGACAGCTGCACGCGTGTGCGTTCGCGCGTGCGCCGCTGTGCACATCCGGTGGTTTGCACACACTCCTCGCAAGAACGAACGTGTCACCTTCTTCCCGCCTCGTGCTGCCTTAAGCTCATTAGATTAGATACTGGCCACACATGTACATCAGGCAACGCTAATCTAATGATGTCTATTTGCGGGCCGTGCACCTGCGCACAGTGTGGAACGGCGCGCGTACATTGGTACTCATGTAATTCCCCGCAGCTGCACACCGCCCGCAAGCACACGCTTCACCGCATACCTGCCCTACGCGCAACACCGCTGCGCACACGCACACGCTCCGCCGTGCACGCACACCGCCTCGCGCGCACGTAGATGCTTCGCCGAGCAGCTGCACGCAGACTTCCACACGCACGCACAAGCCCCCCCCCCCCCCCCCTCACGCAGCTGCCTGCAGGCACACTCCCTCGCAAATGCAACTGTCACCTTCCAAGGCCTCCAGGTGTCTATTTTCGCGGGGTGTGCCTATTTTAGAACCCCTATCCTCCGCGTCTTGCTCTTGAATCTATGGAAATCTAAAGCAATGTCCTCCCCTACCAAGGGCGCCAAGGATTCTGCAATCTGCCCAAGACTTCTGCGGCGCGGACGTCTTTTGATCGGGCAGCACGCAGCTTATATATACATATATATATATATAAACATATGCATGTACATATACATATACATATACATATACACATACACATACACATACACATACATATACATGCTCTTGCATATACATATTATATGTTTTTTGCACTTGTTCGGGTGGTTCTGCAGGGTACTCGTATCTTTGAAAACTTGTGAACCTCATCAGTGAACCACATTGTAAGGCTTCGCGGCGTGTCCTTTTTATTGGTCCTGAAAGCTTCTTTATCAGGCTCTGCAAAGTTCTGTCGAAAGGTTGGATAAGGCTGCCCCTCGACCAAAAGGCCACAAAGAGTGTTGGTTAAACATCTTCTTCCCTGTCAAGGCAGGTCAATGATGCATCGAGCCCTCATGCCGCACCAGGCCCAAGAGCATGGGTTTTGGGTTTAGGGTTTAGGGTTTAGGGTTTAGTAGGTTTAGGGTTTTGGGTTTAGGGCTGCATGGAGGTCGACCTGTGAGAAGACAGCCACTCCGGACTCACATCAGGCATCATGGCCCTGGCCTTCCGCAGGGCAACCGCCCCAGCACGCTGGGCTTTCATCACCTGCTTGGATGAGGTCGCGCTCATCGCCTTTGAAAGCACAAACGGCTGCAGGTTCGGGTTGCGGATGTGCTGCGTGCGAGGCCCACACCACTTTCTCACGTTGGCCTGCAGGCCCTGCACCCCCGAGGGGCCGATGACGACTTTACCTGAATCCCCCGCCGAGGTGGTGAGCACGCGCTTGTGCCACGAACTTTGAAATACATGAGCGATCACGGGGTTGACGAAGTTTACAAAGGCGTAGCCTTTGTGTTGCTTGCAGTCGAAGGTGTACGGCACGTAGCAGAAGTCATAGAAGTGCTGGAAGCCGAAGCGGTTCAACTGCTCCATGAGGTCGTGCTGTGTCATGAGCCTTGGCAACCGGTTGATCATCATAGTGGTGGCGCTGGTTTGCGGATGTGCATCTGATACCCCCCCCCCCCCGCAGAGGAAGGAAGCCTCAACCCAACCCACTGGACTGTTTCCTCATCGTCGGTGTCCGGAGGACACAGCTCCGCAAGTCCGGCACAGGGGTCCGAGTCAAGCTCGCAGCTGGCGTCGCTGAGTTCGAAGGGTGTGTAGCCGGAGTAGCTGCGGGATCGACGGAGGGTGCTCTGAACGGGAGAAGACTCTTCACTGAATGTGAGAAACGCCCGTGGCAAAGGCGGCAGACGAGATTCCATGAAGTCCATGGCTGAGTGCTCAGGTTCGATGGCTCGCCTGCCCCAGCGCGGAGGCTTGATTCCGAAAAATCCGAGCGGCATTCAAGTCTCCAGCTGGAACTTTCCTAAACCCTAAACCCTAAACCCTAAACCCTAAACCCTAAACCCTAAACCCTAAACCCTAAACCCTAAACCCTAAACCCTAAACCCTAAACCCTAAACCCAAACCCTAAACCCCTAAACCTTTGAATTGCGCGGCTCTAAGCTTGTACTCCCCAGAAAGTGCTGGCCTTTTGGGCTCATACCCGCAGAAGCCAACTGAACTCGCGGAACCCTAAACACTAAACCGCAGCTTATGTCATGTGGTACTGTGTAATACAGGGGCCTTAATCATTCGAATAGGGTTTGGGGTAGATATTCTAGTATAGTTTTGTACGGACCATAAGAGACTACTGCTAGTAGTTGTTCCGAATCCTATGTTCTCTGCTATTTTGCTCAAGTAGCCCCAACAAATCAAAATGATTTTACTTCTAGGGGCAGGATTACAATCTTTATTAGTTGTGGTTTCTATTTCAAATACTAGTAAACCCGAAACCCTAGACCCTACCCCCCAAACCCTAAACCCTAAACCCTAAACCCTGACCCTAAACCCTAAACCCTAAACCCTAAACCTTCCCACGTCTTTTGGTGTGACGTGCACATGTGGCTGATTGCGCGGAGACTCTGGTCCAGGTAGCCCAGCACTGCGAACCCGATCGCTGGAAGAATGGCGTACCTTTGGGGTTTAGGGTTTAGGGTTTAGGGTGTAGGGTGTAGGGTTTAGGGCTCAGGGTTAAGCTGAAAACCACCACACTTGCACAATCTTGCATACCTTCGTGAAGGCAATGAAGCCACTGTGCCGTGGTGGGCTTCTTTAACTTCCCAGTAAGGCATGCTGGTGCATCATGAACGAGGATGGCCCTTAAAGCCCTCTGAAAAGACAATTTAGGGTTTAGGGTTTAGGGTTTAGGGTTTAGGGTTTAGGGTTGAGGGTTTAGGGGTTTAGGGTTTAGGGTTTAGGGTTTAGGGGTTTCGGGTTTAGGGTTTAGGGTTTAGGGTTTAGGGTTTAGGGTTTAGGGTTTAGGGTTTAGGGTTTAGGGTTTAGGGTTTAGGGTTTAGGGTTTAGGGTTTAGGGTTTAGGGCAATCCTAAACACCATCCTCTTAAACCCAATAAGACAAGATCAAATATCCCGAGAACCTAAACCTCGAGCTTCCGCAGAAAGGGGTCCCTGTTTTGGGGGATCCCTTTAAGGGGCTTCTCCTTCTATTTGGGCTATAAAGGGGGTACCCCTATTTTTGAGAAATGCCCACCTAGTCAAGCAAAGATGGGGGGGGACTTCTAGTTCGCCACAAAGGCACGGGATGCCCCACAAGGGGAAGTCCTTCTCGATGCCCATGGGGTTCACGATCCAGTTGCGCTTCTCGCCCGTGGCCAGTGTCAGGGACGGTGAGAGCTCGGCATCCACGGTGAGCATGCGCAGGTTCGTGTCGCTGGAGTAGATGGCTGCCAGGGCGGATGCCGACACCAGCGCGATGGTCACCGCGAAGTTGGCCATGAGGTTGCCTCGAGGTTTCTAAAAAGGCCAGGTGCGAAGGTCCCCCGTCCCTATCTCCGTTCGGCGGAACCATTTCTTACTACTTTCTTTAAACCAGCATTAGCATTCTTACTTGCTTCTCAATGCTTGCCAAGCCCTCAACCCAAATCTTATTTAAAAAAAACCAAAAAAAACCAAAAAAAAACCAAAAAAAAACAAAAAAACAACACACGAAGCTCTCAAGACCATCCCAGCCACGGAGGGCCCGGATGAGCCACGGGGTGCGACGGAAGTACGACAGGTACGAGGCGAGGCCTCGGCGGCAGCGCTGGATTGAGACTTGGGGGGCTCAAGGGTTGGATCAGGCTCTTATGATTCTTGTTAGTACTCCTATTGGTAGTAATAGTGGTACAATTATTATGGTTCATATGCTGCCTGTCGCCAAAAGGTTCGAGATAGAAAGAGGTATTCGAAATGCATATTAATTCAAAGTTCGCAAGTCTGAGGCACAAGGAGTTGGGCACTTCGTTCTCAAGGGCTTATGTAATGTTTTGGGGTTCAGTGGTGAGCTCTGGGGCCTCCAGCTGGGGGTGTCTAGTGCAGCCTCGCCACCGAAAGTGTAGACGAAGAGCAGCGTCTCGAACATAGCGGCCGTCAAGGTCATCTGGTTGTCCGTGAAGTTGCGGATGATTGGCAGAACTCCGTCAATGATGAAGATGAGGGAAATGAGCCCAGCAAAGACGTCCTCAAAACTTCTTTACGCTAACAAGCAGAATTGTGCCACAACAACAGTGCCCTCTCCGCGCTTTCTGTGCTTGCTGGCCACTAAACCATCCAGTCATGATATCTTCCAGCCACATCTGACCCGAACTAAGCCCTTCAGCCCGAATGTGCGAACACGAAGCAAGAAACCGTTGAATCCCTTAACCTGCACCCAGCTGGTTTAGGCTGTAGGGTTTAGGGTGAACCCTATAACCCTAAACCCTAAACCCTAAAACCTAAACCCTAAACCCTAAAAGGCCACAAACCCGGCGTCCTCGCTGAACATGGTCACATGCTTCATGAGGGCACAGAGGTCGAAGATCGACACCAGGATGGTAAACAAGGAGCACCACATGCAGACCCAGAAGTAGTAGGGCATGAACTCCAAGTCCATCTGAGGTTTAGGGTTCAGGGTTCACGGTTGAGGGTTTAGGGTTTAGGGTTTAGGGTTAGGGTTTAGGGGTTTAGGGTTTAGCCTCTGATGGACGTTGGGTTTGGGCTGCGGTGAGCTTAGGTGCCCTGCTCGTCTCCTCTGCCAGCGGCTTTGCTTCATAGCTACCGAAGCTAGCACTGCCACAAGTGTTAAACCCTGAACCCTAAACCCTGAAACCTGAAACCCTAAACCCTAAACCCTAAACCCTAAACCCTAAACCCGAACCCGTGGGCTGGCAAGCTGCGGCCACGGCCAGGTCGTAGCACACCAGGCTGTACGCCAAGAACCTGTGACTGGGTTTAGGGTTTAGGGCTAAGGGTTTAGAGTTTAGAGTGCAGGGTTTAGGGTTTAGGGTTTAGGGTGTCGGGTTTAGGGTTTAGGGTTTAGGATAGGCCAAGCCAAGAACCTGTGACTGGCTGGTAAGGGAACCTAGACTACGGCCAAGCTACCACAATCTATCGAGCTTAGGGTTTAGGGCGTAGGGTTTTGGGGTTTAGGGGTTTAAGATTCAGGGTTTGGTGTTTAAGGTTTAGGATGAAGGGTTTCGGGGCTTAGGGCTGATTGCACGATGGGCTTGGCGCGGCTTCGGGTCTTGATGTTTCGAAGGGCTGCTCAGCAACTGCTTCCCAACAAGAACGGCACACAGGGAACATGCCGTGCCTTAAGCAAGGATGTAGTCGGGTTTAGGGTTTACGGTTTCGGGCTTAGGGTTTAGGGTTTAGGGTTTAGGGTTTAGGGTTTAGGGTTTGGGGTTTAGGGTTCCGGGTTCCTAAACCCTAAACCAAGACCGAAACCCTTGGTAAGCTCAGGACGGCCCGGTTGCCCCAAGGATGGAGAGCGGCTGGCCGGCGAACCTGAGGTTAACTCATGGTGTAAGAGTTCAGAGCTGAGGGTTTAGGGTTTAGGGTTTAGGGTTTAGGGTTTAGAGTTTAGGGTTTAGGGTTTAGGGTTTAGGGTTCAGGGTTTAGGGTTAGGGCTTAGGGTTTCGGATTTAGGAATTCAGGGCTTTGGGTTTAGGTTTAGGGTGAAGGAAGTAGGTTTATAGGGTTTCGAAATGAGCCCTAAGCGCTGCGGTGCACTCTTCGAGCAAGAAGCGTGGAGAAGAGCATGCCGCTGAGGCAGGTGGACATAATCATTTCCAGCACCTGGGTTTAAGGTTTAGGGTTTAGGGTTTAGGGTATGGGGTTTAAGGTGTAGGGTTTAGGGTTTAGGGTTTAGGGTTTCTGGTGGCTGGGAGTCTCTTTCGGTAGGCTTCGAAGAAGCATGTGCCAGGGACTAGAGGGACCCTTTTCAGGGGCTTTAGGGATTATTTACGGGTATTTGGGGCCCACTCAGGTAGGTAGGGACGATAATTAGAAGGCATAAAAAAAGGGTCCTATAGGGGAAGAAGATGAAGGTCCCTTCTACTCCAGGGTTAGGGTTACCCTAAACCCTAAACCCTAAACCCTAAACCCTAAACCCTAAACCCTAAACCCTAAACCCTAAACACTCCTTTTACCCCTTAGCATCTGTTCTACGTGGTGCCTTAGTGCCCCGCATTGCTCGGGGAATGTGCATGTCGGGCCACACATGAGAGAAGGATCCGGAGCTCCGTTCAAAGCGAGGCTTCAAGATTAGGGTTTAGGGTTTAGGGTTTAGGGTTTAGGGTTTAGGGTTAAGGGTTTAGGGTTTAGGGTTTAGGGTTTAGGGTTTAGGGTTTAGGGTTTAGGGTTTAGGGTTTAGGGTTTAGGGCTTAGGGTTTAGGGTTTAGGGATTAGAGTCTAGGGTTTAGGGTTAGGGTTTAGGGTACGAATGCACTGCTCGCCGCTAAAGATGAACGGCGGGCAGGCGCACGGTCTTCAGTAGAGGTGCCAAATCCTCGTCTTAATGGCCCATCTTTATGGCAACCCTAGCATATCCCTCTACGACCCTGGCGGGCGTGGTCAAGGGTACTTGGAGGTTCATGGTACTCATTCACCAATTATAACTGTACTTATAGCCCACTAATTAGCCCCTTCAAGTGCCCTCATATGCTTATAAGTACACTTATAAGTACAGTTACCCTAACCCTAAACCCTAAACCCTAAACCCTTACAAGTACAGTTATAATGGGTCAATAAGTACCATGAACCTCCAAGGACAGACTGGACGACAACAACGCAGGGCACTCCGAACTGGCCGTTGGTTCCGTCGAGGAAGCGACTTCCAAACCTTCGGAGCGCAACCCTAAACCCTAAACCCTAACCCTAAACCCTAAAACCTAAGCCCTAAACCCTAAAACCTAAACCCTAAACCCTAAACCTAAACCTAAATCCTTGCTCTTTTACGTGTATATATATATATATATGGTATGCCAAAATAAGCATGTACATGTACAGGAGTCCTTGTTGTGCAAGGGGGTCCTACTGGTTAAGACCGAGGAGAACCTCCCCAGCTTGGCTTCTGGGAACCTGCTAAAGGAGCCTCCAATCTCCCAAACTGCAGAAGTCCTTTAAGGGTTTAGGGTTTAGGGTTTAGGGTTTAGGGTGTAGGGTTTTGGGGTTTAGGGTTTAGAGCTTCGAGCTTAGGGTTACGAAACCAAACCTTGAACACGGCATTATACATTTTGTATGGTTACATTGTTACATTTTGTCATACCATAAGTTATGTAGTATATACTATGTTGCTTTATGTTTTGCATTATTATAGATTGTGTGT
Source organism: Symbiodinium natans (assembly GCA_905221605.1). Classification (NCBI taxonomy): domain Eukaryota; class Dinophyceae; order Suessiales; family Symbiodiniaceae; genus Symbiodinium; species Symbiodinium natans. The sequence goes on from CAJNDS010002225.1 coordinate 94,223, forward strand.
CACCTATTCCAGACTGCCTGTTGTATACCATAACATTACAGATGAGTACACACCATATATTCAATTCTATCTTTTATATATATGTATATCTGAACCCCAAAAGAGTCCAAGCAGCGTGATCGCCGGAGCAAGCGCAGCGATGAACAGGTACAGGATCGTCGAGACCGATTTCTGGAAGTTCCTCGAAAACCGCGACTCTTCGCGGTTTAGGGGTTTAGGGTTTAGGGCTTAAGGTTTAGGGTTTAGGGTTTAGGGTTTAGGGTTTAGGGTTTAGGGTTTAAGGTTAGGAATCTGGGCATCCCCGACCTTCCGCGACAAGGCCGAGCCCCCAACCTTCTCTGACCATGGCACGAAGCTTCCACGAACCCTTTGCAAAAATGACGAGACCTGCATGCCCTAGAAGTTTTTAAGAGTTGAGGGTTTGGGCTCCACAACCACATCTCTCGCACCGGCGAGTTTTGTCCAAGTCTCTCGGGCTTGAACGCATCTGTCCAGTCGCTGAGATACAAGGGCGCACGCCTGCGCAAGTCCAGCCGGAGACCTGTGCAGCGCGTGCTCTTCTAAGGTTGGAGCCATGGGCCCTTAGTATGGTCCCTTACCCTTGTTGAAAGGGGCCTATAAGGGGATCCGAAGTATGGGCCCTGGGTATGTAGAGTGTATATAAGGGCCATATAACAAGGGACCCGAATTAAGGGCCCCCTACTTCAGTTCCCCTATTTCGGGAGCCAGGGGACAGGGCGTTTACGATATTTGCGGGTACCTTATTGGGGTCCTGATTGTCAGGGGATCCTAATATTTGGGGGGTCTATATTGGGCGTCCCCTTATTGTCGTAAAGCCCCGAAAACACTGGCAAGAAAACGAAGAGCTGCTCAAGAAGGTAAGACCTACAGCAAACCAAGCAGAATGCACACATGGGCCCGTGCTTTTTGCCACAGGTAGAATGGGCAAGCAAACCCTAAACCCTAAGTACGAGTATCACGGTTTGGCTTTGTAAGAGTCACAGACGGCTCAAGGCTCAAGATTAACTAAGCAACCTTAACAACACACCCTCCATGCTCCTAGATGATCCAGCGTAGCGTGGTTTAGGGCCTGGGGTTTAGGGTTCTAGGTTTAGGGCTAAGGGTTTAGGGTTTAGGGCTGATACAGGATGTTTCATCATGCACGCTTCGCTTAGAAAGATGGAGGGAAGCCCGGGCCCAAACATGCCCCTAAACCCTAAACCCTAAACCCCGAAACCCCGAAACCCCGAAACCCTGAAATCCCTAAAGCCCAAAACATGCGTCGTCCCTCCTCCAGCCAGCTTGCCCGTAAACTCAAGCGGACCCAAGTCCTGCGACCAGCGTCAACGGCTGAGGCTTAGCCGGAACCTACGGTCTAGGGTTTAAGGTTTAGGGTCTAGGGTTTAGGGTTTAGGGTTCAGGGTTTAGGGTTTAGGGTTTCGGGTTCTTCGTAAACATGTTCAATATCCCCCCAAACTACCCCAATGAGAGCGAGAACATGTTTATATGGTCTCGGGTGGAAGGATGGCTGTGTAAACTGTAGGCTCTCGATGCATGTGGAAGTTGATCAAAAGTTTGTTCATAAAAAGACCCCTACATGTCCCACTTATAAACCCATAATAACCCAAAGAATTTCCCAAGAAAGACCTTTAGATCAACCCCCATGTATCATGTAGCAGAAAGGCACACAAGAGCCCCCTTGAAGTGCCGGTCCCCGACATTCCTGGATCTTGTCTTTACACCCTAGGCCCTAAAGTCTAAACCCCAAACCCTAAACCCCCCTAAACAGCCAGGTCCTTGATAGAGGAACTCCGGATGTATCCGGACTGAATTCGGAGAACTCCTGCTGCCTCAGACATGTTCCTGGAGGTTCTGTGCGAAGCGACACGAGACTGTGAGCCAAAGAACCTTTGAGCACGGAACGATACAGAGGTATAGTTTGTTCCTTGAGTGGTTTGGTGTTTGGGTTCAGGGGTTCGGGTTTAGGGTTTAGGGTTTAGGGTTTAGGGTTTAGGGTTTGGGGTCTAGGGTTTAGGGTTTAGGGTTTAGGGTCTAGGGTTTAGGGTTTAGGGTTTAGGGTTTAAGGTTTAGGGTTTAGGGTTTAGGGTTTAGGGTTTAGGGTTTAGGGTTTCGGGTTTAGGGTTTAGGGTTTAGGGTTTAGGGTTTAGGGTTTAGGGTTTAGGGTTTAGAGCTCAGAGGTTAGGGTTGAGCATCAAGCCGACTTTCTCGCGCACTCAATCCCTCGAATTCACGCCAAACATCCCGAAGACCTAGCCCCCTCAAACCCCAAAGCCCGAAACACCCGCGGAGAACCATGGGTTTTATGGTTTAGGTTTTAGGGTTTAGGGTTTAGGGTTTAGGGTTTAGGGTTTAGGGTTTCAAGTTTAGGGTTTAGGGTTTAGGGTTTAGGGTTTAGGGTTTAGGGTTTAGGGTTTAGGGGAAAGGGTTGCCCACTTTGTGAAAACTTTCGCGCATGGTCCGGCGCACGGGCGCGGGGCCACGAGGCCGCCTGGTGTGCCTCAGGAAAATCAACCTAACCCTAAGCCCTAAGCCCTAAGCCCTAAGCCCTGAGCCCTGAGCCCTAAACCCAAAACCCTGAGCCCTAAACCCTAAACCCTGAGCCCTAAACCCTAAACCCTAAACCCTATGTCTAAGTCAAGCCCTCAAGCCCCTAAATCCCGAAGCCCTAAACCTCAAACCCGAAAACCTAGACCTCCCTAAACCTCCTTGAGCCCTGTAGGGCTGAGGGTTTAAGGTTTAGGGTTTAGGGCTTAGGGTTTAGGGTTTAGGGTTTAGGGTTCAGGGTTCAGGGCCTTAAACCAGAGCTGGAAGTTGCTTCAGGACATCTGCAGCAACAGGAAGATAAGGCAGGTCGCGCGATGCCGGCACCGGATTGCGAAGCTACCTTTCTGTGCAAGCTGCGAAGCCTTGCACCTCGCAAATCTCAGACAGAGTCTAGATTTGATGTTCTGGGGTTTGGGGTATGTATATATATCGAAATATACGAGCCTCAAAATAAACAAATGTATATATATATATATATGTGTATATATATATATATGTATATATGTATATAAGTATGTATATATATATATATATTATCTATTTATATAATTTTGATTTTGTGTATGTAATGTGCATACATATATATATATACTTATCTATCTATTTATCTAGTATTCAATTTATTTATCTCTTTATGTATTTATACATTTATCTAAGTATTTGTTGATGCATGGTAGATAGGGCCACGTCGGCCCAAGAGAGTATGTGAATCAGGTGCTGGCACCGGACCGGCGGCCTGCGTTTGCAGACCTCTGCGCCAACTCGGGCCAAGCGTGCACCCAGGCCCCGCGGGCCAACCCGCAGGTGTATAGGGTTTGGGGCTTAAGGGTTTTGGGGCTTAGGGTTTAGGGGTTTAGGGGTTTAGGGGTTTAGGGGTTTAGGGGTTTAGGGGTTTAGGGTTTAGGGTTTAGGGTTTAGGGCTGCAGGGTGCCCCTCTCAGAGCCGCGAGCGCGCCAGCTGAAAGCGGGCCACTAGCCGGTCCCGGAGGCTCGCCGCGCCTGCTTGGAGGTTCATGGTACTTACTAGCCAAGTATAAGTGTTTAGGGTTTTAGGGTTTTAGGGTTTAGGGTTTAGGGTTTAGGGTTTAGGGTTTAGGGTTTAGGGTTTAGGGTTTAGGGTTTAGGGTTTAGGGTTTAGGGCTTAGGGTTTAGGGTTTAGGGTTTAGGGCTTAGGGTTTAGGGTTTAGGGTTATTAGCCAAGTATAAGTGTACACAGTTTCAGGTTTAGGGTTTAGGGTTTAGGGTCCAAGGGTTAAGGGTTAGGGGTTTGGGGTCTAAGGGTTAAGGGTTTAGGGTTTAGGGTTTGGGGTTTATAAGTGCTTATAACTGTACTTATTACCATATTAGGCACTTAAGGCCCACGTCGAATTCGGGGGGGGTGGGGGGGGCGGGGGGCAGGCTTCCAAGAGGGCACACTCGGCCTTTGGGGTTTGGGGTTTGGGGTTTAAGGTTCAGGGTGCTTTCAACCCTAAACCCTAAACCCTAAACCCTAAACCCTAAACCCTAAACCCTAAACCCTAAACCGACACCTGAACCGTCAAGCTAAAGGGGCCAAGTTGCTGAGCCCTTTTTGGGTTGAGGTTAAATGTTCAGGGCCTTCGGGCTTACCCGAAGAACCCGACTCCCTGCTTGGACCCAGTACGTCAACTATCTGAACCGGGCGAAGACACCTCCCTGAAGAGCGCTCTCCCGACAACTCTGAAAGGGAGTTTAGGGTTTAGGGTTTAGGGTTTAGGGTTGAGGGTTTAGGATTTAGGGTTTAGGGTTTAGGGCCTTGGGGTTAAAGGTCGTTTGCTTTTTCGTTTTCCTACATCCTCAACCGGCAAGCCAATCCCCTTAGGGTCTCGGGACTTCGAGTTGAACCGCCCGTCAGGCCTAAAGCCACTTGGCGCGCAGCTTTGTGCGCGTGCTCCTGGCCGAAAGCAAAGGGGCTTGGTTCTTTGCGGAGTTATATGGGGTCTTTGAAAAGCTGAGAATCAGGAGGCAAACCCTTAACCCTAAACCGCCTAAACCCCTAGAACCCTAAACCGCCTCAACCCCTAAACCCTCAACCCCTAAACCCTAAACCCTAACCCTACACCGCATAAACCCTTAGAACCCTAAACCGCCTCAACCCCTTCTTGGAGTGCTGCCGGGCCCGCCAACCTTGTGCCATGAAACCCCACCTGCCTAACACCCAAGTCCTAAATCCCAAGCCCTAGCCCCTACACCCCAAACCCTTAACCCCAAACCCCAAACCCTAAACCCCAAACCCTAAACCCCGAAACCCAAACCCTAAACCCCAAACCCAAAGCCGTGGCCCTGGGCGCACCGCAGTGCAGACCGGAATTGCCCCAGGCGACTCGGCCTCCAAAAGCCGAGGTCTTTTTGGGGGTTCGAGGGTTTGGGGTTTAGGGTTTAGGGTTTAGGGGTTTGGGGTTTAGGGGTTTAGGGGTTTGGGGGTTTAGGGGTTTAGGGGTTTAGGGGTTTAGGGATTTAGGGGTTTAGGGGTTTAGGGGTTTAGGGGTTTAGGGGTTTGGGGGTTTAGGGGTTCAAGGGTTTGGGGTTTAGGGTTTAGGGGTTAAGGGGTTTAGGGGTTTAGGGTTTAGGGTTTAGGTTAGGGGTTAGGGGTTTCGGGGTTTCGGGGTTTTAGGGGTTTAGGGGTTTAGGTTTAGGGGTTTAGGGGTTTAGGGGTTTAGGGGTTTAGGGGTTTAGGGGTTTAGGGGTTTAGGGTTTAGGGTTTAGGGGTTTTAGGGGTTTAGGGGTTTAGGGTTTTAGGGTTTTAGGGGTTTAGGGGTTTTAGGGGTTAGGGGTTTAGGGGGGTTTTAGGGGTTTAGGGGTTTAGGGATTCTAGGGGGGGTTAGGGGTTTAGGGGTTTAGGGGTTTAGGGGTTTAGGGGTTTAGGGGTTTAGGGGTTTAGGGGTTTAGGGGTTTAGGGGTTTAGGGTTTGGGTTTAGGGTTTAGGGTTTAGGGGTTTAGTTTAGGGTTTAGGGGTTAGGGGGGGTTTAGGGGTTTAGGGGTTTAGGGGTTTAGGGTTTAGGGGTTTAGGGGTTTAGGGTTTAGGGGTTTAGGGTTTAGGGTTTAGGGGGGTTTAGGGGTTTAGGGGGTTTAGGGGTTTAGGGGTTTAGGGGTTTAGGGGTTTAGGGGTTTAGGGGTTTAGGGGTTTAGGGGTTTTAGGGGTTTAGGGGTTTAGGGGTTTAGGGGTTTAGGGGTTTAGGGGTTTAGGGGTTTAGGGGTTTAGGGGTTTAGGGGTTTAGGGGTTTAGGGGTTTAGGGGTTTAGGGGTTTAGGGGTTTAGGGGTTTAGGGGTTTAGGGGTTTAGGGGTTTAGGGGTTTAGGGGTTTAGGGGTTTAGGGGTTTAGGGTTTGGGGGGCTCAGGGGCAGGGATTTGGGGTCTCCTGGGACTCCAAGTCCGTAGGGTTAAGGGAACAACCCTGAGCCCCCAATCCCCCAAACTCCTAGACAACTAAACCCTAAACTCCTAAACCCCACAGCCTAAGCTCCTCAACCCCAACCCCTAAACCCTAAAAAAGGCAACGCCGCTAAATGTGGACCCGCGCGTTTTGCACATGGCATGTCTGGGTTTTCAGCGCGAAAACGGTGTTGCCGACACGTGCGATATACCATTTCCAAACTGCTGGCTTGTGAAACACGATTCTTTGGCCAAACACTACCCACGGCGGCATTTTCAACACACGCCACGTGCGTTTGTTAGAGCCCTTTGCGAAAACACTGCGCGCGGCGGCTTTCTCGACACACGCAAAGCGTCGTTTTCAAAGTAGTGTCTGAGGCACAGTGCCTTTCCGGCAGCATCAAGAAACAACAGGGAACTGTGCACGACTGTTAGCAGGGTTTCAGGTGTAAAGGTTTAGGGTGTAGTCACCCGAAGAACTGCAGGGTTTAGACTGTAGGGTTTGGGGTGTAGAATGTGGACTGTAGGGTTGCCGGGTTGACGGTGTAGGGCTTAGGGTGTAGTGTGTAGGGTGCTACGAAACCTGCACACCCTGCGCCAAGGCTCTAGAGAGAAGCAAGTCGCAAAGTACATCATCGCCCAAACCCCTCAACAAGACCTCCGATAGTTCCACCCCCCACGCCCTGGCAACCCTTGCGCAACACGTCCGGAAAGCCCCAGCACCGAAGAAAGCCCGAGGCTTGCAAAATCCTCGGGTCCGTCATTAGTGGCATTACCCTAACCAACCCTAACCGTTTGACCAACCCTAACCAACCCTGACCAACCCTAAACAACCCTAAACAACCCTGAACAACCCTAAACAACCCTACACCCCTAAACCCTGAACCTTAAACCCCCTAATCCCTAAGACCCTAAACCCCTAAACCCCCTGAACCCCTGAACCTTAAACCCCTAATCCCTAGATCCCTCGACCCCTCCCCCAAGCCACCTCTGCAGATGCCAGCGTCGCGGCGTCGTCGAGCACGTCCAGGGCGCGGTCGGGAAGGAATCGGCCTTCATTCAAGCCATGGCTGCTTTGCTTGGGGGGGGGGTGTAGAGGGGCAATTCAGGGTTTTGGGGGTTTAGGATTTTTGGGTCTGGGGTGCAGGGTTCAAGCAAAGCCGCCGGCAGGGAGGGGGAGAGAGGATGGGGAGGGAGGGGAGGGAGGGGCTGAGAATTGTCAGGTTCGCGTACCGAGAGGGTTGAGAGCTCAGCCGAGCGCAGGGAGCACCAATGCTTTACACCTTACACATCGCACACCCAAGGTTGTTCCCCTAAACCCTAAGCCCTAAACCGCAAACCCCAAACCCAAGCCCCTAACCCCTAAACCCAAACGCACTCCGGGGTCACCACCCCGCAGCGCGCGGGAGCCCAGGACGGCGGCTCGCACCGCCTCGGGGTTAGGGTTTAGGGTTTAGGGTTTTGGAGTTTAGGGTTTAGGGTTTAGGGTTTAGGGTTTAGGGTTTAGGGTTTAGGGTTTAGGGTTTAGGGTTTTTCGGGCTTGGGGTTTAGGGTGTGGAGAGTTTAGAAAGCTTAGGGCTTGGGTCTTAAAGCTTAGGGCTTGGGGCTTCGGATTTCGAGTTTCGGGCTTTGGGCTTACAGCTAGGAAGGCATTCAGATCCCCTTCTTCGGCGTTTCGCGTGTTAAGTTTTAGGGCCCTGCACTTGGGGCTTAGTTTCGCGGGTTGAACCCATTCAAGCGCCAGATGGCTCATAAGCTCCACCTGACGCTCGTTGAAACCACCCCCTCATCCAGATGCCCTAAACCCCCAAAAGGATTGAGGGTTCAGTGGGAGGTTTAGGGTGTGGCTTCAGGGTTTCGTTGAAGGCCTAGGGCCTTGAACAGTTCAGGGCTCTAGCCAAAAACACTGAGCCCTAGCACCTCCGAAGCCAAAACCTACGTTCCCCTGACGACCTCTTTCGGCCCCTGGGGTTTAGGGTTTAGGGGGTAGGGTTTAGGGTTTAGGGTTTAGGGTTTAGGGTTTAGGGTTTAGGGTTTAGGGTGTAGGGTGTAGGGTTCAGGGTTCAGGGTTCAGGGTTCAGGGTTTAGGGTTAGGGCCTTATGCCAAGCCCCACCCATCCTCAACCTATGAAAACTGTTTAACGCCCGCTTGGGTTGTTGCTACCACCCAAGAAGAACCCCCAACAGAGCTATAGCCAGCAACCCCCAAAGCTCCACCCTTAAACCTTCTACAAACCTTAACAACCCTAAACCCTAAACCCTAAACTGTAAACCCTAAACCCTAAACCCTAAACCCTAAACATACTTAAACATCCCCCCTTGCGGCCGTCTGGGTGCCTCGGGGGTGACGGAGACGCCGTGGTGCTGCCTGGGAGGGAACCCCTACACCCTACAGCCCGAAAGCCCTAAACTCTGAACCCTAAATCCGAAACCCTAAACCCTAAACTCTGAACCCTAAACCCGAAACCCTAAACCCTAAACCCGAAACCCTAAACCCTACATAAAGCTCCAACTTTCATCCCAGATCCCCCCCATAAAATTCTGCATTGTTAGCGTATCTACACCTCGAAACCCTAAACCCCAAAATCCCTCAAGCCAAAACCCTAGCCCTAAACCCTAAACCCCAAACCCTAAACCCCAAACCCCAATCCCTAAACCCTAAATCCTAAACACGAAATCTCAGGTCTCGGCTCGAAGACAGGCCGCATGGCTTGCAACATCTCCTCGGCCGCCTCCTTCAAGTCGCGGGTGTAGGGTTTAGGGTTTAGGGTTTCGGGTTTAGGGTTTAGGGTTTAGGGTTTCGGGTTTAGGGGTTCGGGTATCAGGGTTGGAGGGCTTCGGGCCGAAGAACGTCCAGGTTTAAGGGACCCCAGGGTTTAGGGTTTAGGGCTTGGGGTTTCGGGTTTAGGGTTTAGGGTTTAGAGTTTGGGGTTTCGGGTTTAGGGTTTAGGGTTTGGGGTTTGTGGTTTGGGGCTCAGTCCAGTTTTAGGGGACCCCAGGGTTTTTTACGGCTGCCAAGCGCATCCCAACCAAAACAATTCCGGTTGGCGCGTGGGCTCAGTCTCACGATGCCTAGGGTTCTTTTCGATCTGATGTTCGAGGCCAAAACGCCAGGGTTTAGGGCCTACGGTTCACTACGAATGAATGAGTAGAATAGAGCCAGAACTGTCGCAGCGGCACTTTCAAGAGCCTCGAAGGCTTGGAGTTTCGGGGCTAGAAGGCAGAAGGCATGGAACAATGCAAACAAAAAAAGATAAACCAACGAAGAAATCTAATCCTAGAAACCCTTGAGACCCCCACACCCTAAATCCCTTTCCCCCCCCTCTCAAACCTCAGTCTAAACCCTAACCCTAAACCCTGAACCCTACTGTAAACCCTCAGTTTCGACACAAGCAGCGCCTCGGAGGGTTCGAAGAGCTCTACGACGACAAATCTCCGCTCGAAGGCTTTGTCCTGAGGGGCACAGTAAACTTACTGTTGGTTAGCAGGGCATGAGAGAATAGGGCTATATAACTTTTAAGGGACTGTAAAGGGTACCTCATTCCCCCATTCCCTGCTAACCAACAGTAAGTAAACTCCATAAAGTTGGAACATGGCTTAAGGACGACAAGTGATGGGACTCCCTTCAGTAACCCTCTTGGGGTATGAGGATGATGATGTTCCAACTTTTGGGGAGGGAGTAAGCGTGGGGCTGGGTGTACCTGAACTGGGCTTGTTGTGCATATCACTACTTATAACCCGTACAGCTCTTTTTGTGGGTATTGCTCACAGTATGTCTCAAAAGGTACCTACGAATTTAACTCCCAACACATCATCATCCTTCTTACAAGCACCCCCCCCTATTCCGTATATGCCTGTACCTAAACTATGAGGGGCTTGCTGCTTCAGGGTTTGAGAGGTAGAGGGCTTCGGATTTTAGAGTTCACAGTAGAGTTTCCGGGACTTGTTGACAACCTTCACTATTTCAACTCGCCAACCCTCCTGACCCAATTTTCGCGCTGATTCTTGAGGAGGTGCCGTTTGTTGCTTTAAGGTGTAGGGGGTCCTGAACCCAAGAAACTCACTTTACATTCAGGCGAAGCCCTTCAGCTAAGGCCCTCAGAGCACATCTGACAGCCCCTAAACCCTAAACCCTAAACTCCAAACCGCAAATCCTAAACCGTAAACCCTGAACCCTGCAGTCAACGCCTGGGGAGCATACAACCTTCAGGTGGTCGGAAGTTTAAAGCGCGGGGATTACCTGGTCCCGGAGTAAACTATCCCCTATGCTTTGGGCTACGGGATGGCGCTTTAAGGGTCCAGGTAGTTTGCCCAAGAAAAAACATCTCAACCCTAAACCCCGAAAATCGCTCAACTTTAGACAGGCGCCTGGTTCTGGATCAGGCGCTTGTACTCTGCCGTGGTTGTGGCGCCTGGGGCTTGGGGCTTAGGATTTAGGATTTAGGGTTTAGGGTTCAGGTATGTTCAGGTGGACCTGTGGGCACCGACCCAATTCGGCCTAAGTTTCTAGACTTCTGGATTGCTTGGCTAGGGTTCTTAGAGGGCGAGCCCTGATCCCTGAAGCCTCCAGCCTAAATCTCTCAAACTGCATAAGCTCGAAGCCCACAATGTTGCGCCTTCGGTCCGAAACATTCAATGGCAAACCCTAAGCCCGGCTTCAAAAGTCCTAACCCTCAAAACCGTAAACTCTAAGCTGTGCCATCCCAACCAGCCCGAAGCCCCTAAATCAAGAAAACTTGAGCCCCAAACCCTAACTCAACCCCAACTCAACCCTAAACCCGAGATCCTAGACCCTCGACCTTAAACCCAAAACCCAAAACCCAA